>WBMV01006035.1:581530-661604 GCA_013396655.1 Campylorhamphus procurvoides
CTTTGTGTGCCCGGGCGGCCGCGGGGCCCGCCCGTGAGGGGCGGACGGACGGACGGGCGGGCCCGGCCCTGCACGCGGCCAGCTCTGGCTTTGTGCGCGGCCGGGCGGAGGTCTGGAGCAACCGAGCGTCTGGTGCTGGTTTTATTTCTTTCTTTTTTGTTTTTTTTTTGTTGTTCTCCGTCGTTCGCCGGGTGCGTTGGCGCCGTTAGGCCGTTGGGGCCGGCGGGCCCGTGCGGCGCTCACAGCAGGCCCGTTACCGGCCGCGGGGCCACGCGGCTCCCCGGCAGGAACGCCCCGGTGCCAGCGGCCCTTCCGCGGGGATTGCAGGCGGAGCAGCCCGCCAGGGAGGAAACACCGTGCTCGGCTCGCACGTCAGATCTGCTCTCCTTATTGTCCGCTCGTTTCCACTCGGTAATTCTGCCTCTGAGTACAAACCATGGCAACAAACAGGCGCTGGAAGAGAGTTACAGCTATTTTGAATGATTAAGTGTCACGGTGAAAAGGTGCCAGTGTTTGCGCTATTGCAGACTAAACAGCGAGACTAGAGAACAATATGTGGAAAAGTTTACTGAATAGCACCTACAGATTAAGTTTACATGACTTTTTTCAATTTTTGTACTTTAAAGAGGCAGAACTACAAAACGTTGAAGGCTTTGGTCTAAGAATAGCTTTCTTGATTATATTATTAGCTCTTTAAAAGCCTGTTCTTTTTACGGCATACATTCCTCTAGAAAGATTTTTTAAAAAATGGTAGCCACGGTACCTCTGCATAGTAGGGTGTGATTGTGTTGTGGGGAGCGGGCTTGAGGCGCGGAGTGCCCAGCGGAGCGGGCTGTGAGCTCGGTAGGTGGTACGTGCGGGATGAGCCGGGCAGCAGCTGCGGGCTCAGCTGTAACCCGAGCCTTTGCTGCATCGAGCCTTCTGGGTGTCAGCCTGGCAGCGCCCAGCCTGCAGCAGCCGAGTGCGGCGGCTCCTGGAGCCCTGGCCAGCGCCAGGGAGCTGCCTGCTCACATGCTGGGTGGGGATTACCACCACTCCAGCTGCTTAATTGCGCTGGGTAAAAACCTATGTGCCTGCTCGCTGCTGCTTCCTCAGGAAAGTGGGTCCCGTGGTTGCCATGGGGCTTTTGGAACGATAAGGAAATAGATGAGTTGCTACTGGGCGTCTGAAAAAGCAGTTCCTTGAGTAATCTGCTGTATTCGTATTTGGTGAATGTAGTTAAATAGTTTTGTGATTGTTTGCTGTGAAGTGATGGTAACGTTTTCTAAAAATTTGTTTGGGTTTCCAGAAGGTCCAGGCTCAGAGCTGTGCCAGCTGCCTCACGTAGGCAGGTTATTTCTTGCATGAGCTGGGGTAAAATCATTGGGGAGGGCAGGGGACAGAGTAAGAAATGTGCTTTATTCAGCGTCAGGGAACTTGGCAGCAAAGCAACCAAAGAGTGTGTGTGTGTGTGTTCATAGAGCTCCCTTTGGCAAAGCAGAAAAATCTGGTAGGGCAAAAAAGTGATTTTTTTTTTCCCCCAAGTAGCCACTTAGAATAGTGCTGAAGTCAAATGTCACTTAAAATTGAGTGTTTGAGTCCTTTGCTTAATTGTGGCCTTCGGGGAGTTGGTTTAAGCCATAAAGCTTCCTTTTACAAACTACAAGTTTGAAAGAGATTTTTATTTACAGAGGTTCAGTTTCTCCTGGTTTCAGCCAGTATGCTTGGTACTCCCTAGAGCTGTCCTCCACTTTGGGAACGGAAAGAGGGAGTGTCTGCAAGGAGCTTTTCCTCTGAGAGTCTGCAAGGAGCTTGTTGGACTTTCTTACATCTATTTTCATGTTGTTACATGCCTCACATGCTTGCCTCTAGTAGCTGACTCTTGCCTGCTCTGCTCTTAGTCTGTTTTTCTTTGTGCATGTGTCATGTGTGGTGTGAAATTCAGTCATGTCTTCCATCTTAATATTTTTCAAATCCCTAACTTGTCCCAGTTTGGATAGGCAGGCCTTGGTGGCCTGCCTATCTCGTGAAGCTAATGGAGTCTGGACTTTGCCTTCCCAAGAATGCCTGCTTTTATTAAAGGGTGGGGTTTTGTTGTTCTTTGATAATGGGGATGTTTTCTAATAGTGTCTGAAAAACCCCAAGTTGTATGCAGCTGAGGAACCTTCCACATAGGAGAGGGTGTGTGACATGGCTGTAGTTTTGCTTTATTTATTTACATATTTTTGCTCTGTGCTTGTGGGATAGCCTGCATCCTCCACATGTGTATTTTGGGGGCGTTGACCTGTCTAGAGGCATAGATCTATGAAAGCAAGTGAGAAGGCATTACGTTTCTCTTCTCAGAATAATCACACTCACAGATCTATATTTGGAACTGCTTCTTTTAATACCAGCAGGAAGATAAACCAAGGGCTCACACATACCTTAATCTGTAGTGTTGTCTGAAACCTGAATGATAACTGCAAGCCACATTCCTCACAGTTTGGTTTCAGCTAATGATGTGGTATGTCCTGTTGTTTGTAGTCGGAAACGCTTTTCTTGACCTGAATAATAGCTCTGAAAGTTAGAAAGGAGTCAGCATGGAAAAAGTAGAATAGTGTGTGCAAAGACATGGGGGCAAATTAAGAACTGAAGGGCTACAACATTGGCCTTTTCAGAGAAAAGTTTGTCTGCTTGTGAGTTTATACACTCAATGCTTTGCAATTTCATGATGTGAACTCCACCCTCTCTTAACTCAAACCATTAGCAATACAAGATCCATTATATGAAAGTGATGCAAGAGCAAAGGCCCTTTTTTAGCTATTAGAGGTTAAATAATTATTTACTGTTCAGACTCTTTAGTTAGCATATTATCATATGCTCTTGCTCCTCCAGCCCTTTCATCTGGTTACCCGGCTGCAGAGATGGCTGACTGGCTGAGAGGTTTGGGTATTTTTTTCTTTCCTTATCTGAGAAAGGGTAACAGCTGAAGGGAAATCTTAAATAAAATGGCAACAGGAATGCTACACACTCAGTTTGAGCATTTGTGGAGTTGGATAGGTTTATTAGAAAGTATAATGTATCTCCAGTGAAGTATTTTCTCATTTGTTTAGTAAGTGCCAGAGCTGAAGCTCCAGAGAGACTTGGGCTATATTTAGCCTAATCGCGAGGCAACACCTTTGTAAAGTAGGTAATGAAGCCTGATAAAACCTTGAGTGCCTCTCGCATGAGCTGCCTGCAGACTGGCTGAGGGCACGTCACTGGCTCTGCTGCTGCCCTGCTTAGGTGGCTTTTGTCGAGTTAGGGGATTGCTTTCTGCCTCAGTTTGCCCATCTGTAAATAGGTCGTGGTGATCCTGCTCTCCCCTTGTGAGTACGTGGGGTCTGTTGCTGTGGGGTGGTGCATGTGACCTCCTGATAACCAGCCTTTTACAGAGGTTGGTGTAGGATTTGCACAGTGTGTCGTGTGGTTTGACCTGCTCGTTTCTCCTCTTTGTCTTTTTCTTCTGCATTTTAAATTTAGAATCGGTCTCAAAGGGCTTTTTTTGTTTTCCTGTTTTCCCTCATAACTATTTTTTCGTCCTGTAGATTAACTTTCCTCTATTTTTTTCTGTCCCTCCATGTTCTTTTTCCCTTGTATCCTGCATGTTCTTTCTGCCAGTGGTTTCTTTTGTTCACCGGTGTCTTCCTCTTGCTGTTCCCGTCTGTCTTCAGAGCGGCATTTTCTCTCTCCTCCATCCGCTGGGATTTCCTTTTCACCTGACTCATCCCCTGTCGGTACATCCCCGCTCAGTCACGCTCTCCTTGCGCTTCTGTTCAGGAAACGCAGCCAGCAGGGAAGGGGACTGCCTGCTCATCCCCTGTCGGGGGAGACCCGCGAGTCCCCGCTCTCCTGCTGCGCCTCCATCAGGCGGGGGGTTTGGGAAAAGCCTCTCCGGGGGCGTCGAGCAGCCCCTTTCTCCGCGCCTGGCTTTTGCAGCAGAGCCGGGAGGTTTCCTGCTTCCTGCCCTGTGCTGGGTAAGCAGCGAGGGTCGGCAGCCCCTCGGCGCTTTCCCAGCCCACAGGAGGAAGCAGGAAACCTGCTGGCCCCGCCGCAGAATGGCCGGGACCCGGTGCTGTGTCCTCGGCAGGCGCTGCACTGGAGCAGCCGGTTGCTGCAGGGAGGAGCGGCTGCGGGGGCGGCAGCAGCACAGTCAGAGCAGTTCAGAGATGGGCAGGGAAATGAGATGGTTGACTTGAGGCAAGGTGAACGATTTCAGAGCAGGAAGGGGGGGGGGAGGATTTCTCGTCTGCAGTCTGCTTCCACTTGAGCGTCCTCTGTAATCACCCTGCGCTGGCTGGTCCTGCAGGCACGGAGAGAGCATCTGCGGGCTGAGCTGTGTGGCTGAGGTGGAATGGGGCTCCTGCGCTTGGAGCTGCTGTGGTAAACACTCTTGCTCAGCCACAGGGAGGGAAAGGAAGAATGTATGGTGTACTTCCCTTTTCTAGCAGGGTTTCCACCAACAGCACAAAGGAAAAAAACGACAGAACACAAAATCCTCCTTTCTTGTATAATTAGTAATTGTTACTCTGTTTTAACTTGTTTTGGTGGAAGAATTACATCAGTGTTTATGCAGTTCTGGGGGTTTGATGTGCTGAGGTTTTCTTGGTTTGTTTTTTTTTGGTTGCTTGATTTTCATTTTATTTTTTTCCCAATAGACATTCAAGCCCTTGGTTGGAAAAAGTGTATACAATTCAATTACTGCAGTAGAATTCCTTGTGGACAAACAGCTGGATTTTATAACTGAAGATAGTGCCTTTCAGCCCTATCAGGTAAGAAATTTGATTTAGTGTATAAGTACTATCTAGTTAACTTAGTTAAAAGCCATATTTTTATTAAAGTGCATTTTATGGGTCAAGTTCTGTGTTACAGGAATAATTTCCTTTTCATTATTGGCAGAGATTGTTTCTTATTTTATAAAAGATTGTATTGGATACTGTGTCTGATTTTGGTGAATCTGATCATGTCAAGGGGTACTGTGCAACTGATACTATTGAACCACCTTTAAGTAAAACACCTGACCTCTTTAAAGGTTAACTAGTACTATTAATTTAGAGCAGATAAAAGACAGTATCCCTCCTTCTGAAGCTGGGCTTTCACATCTAGGTCTTTGCATGATTGCAGTGATATCCCACTTACTGATTTTTTTTTTTCCGGGAATGAATAGCAGAAAATGTTTTTTCAATGAAAGAGATACTTTCTCTTGCTCTTTTTCTTAAGCCTGCTAAAATTTCCAGTACCTTTTATTTTAATGCCATCTGCATTAATCAGAAACACATTAATATATCAGTATATATGTATTTAAAAAACAAGAGAATCAGTGATCCCGTCCTTGCTTCAGAAGAAGGTCTAAAAATCTCTTCTATGACAAATAGAGAAATATTTGATTCTTCAACTTATGCTGAACTGATTGCAATTAGAATAGCCATAAATTCTTCCTTACGGCTTGGATGGTACACTGCAGTGATACAGAAATAGTACTTTGAGACTTGCAGTAACAGATGGCCCTGAATAAATGCTATGTAATTTTGTCCTGACACCCCTTCTTTCCTCCTGCTTCACCAAGATGTTTTTTTTCCCCAATACCAAATATAGAGCTAGAAAAAGAGAAGCAGCTGAGAGAGAATCCTGGGGAAAGGAGAGAGAGGTTCAGTTCGTGAAAGGGCTGGTGCTTCTGTGTGTCTGTGGTGGGGAAGCCAAACAAGTCGAACACTTCTTGTCAGGGTGAGGTTACATGTTATGACTCGAGCTGCTCAAACAGCTTGGCTCTGCTGCAAAGAACAGTTCCCACCATCAGACCCCACGCCAGCACCTTCAGCCTTCTAAAGCAGCCCAGCTTTGATTTCCTAACATGGGAGGGGGGGGACACGGCGCGGGGGAAAGCCTGTGATGTGAGTGAGCTGAGCAGGATTAGCCCAGGGTGCATCCAGTGCTGCAGCTTCCTCTACGGAGGGGGTCAGGATGATGCAACACGGAGTGGGATATCCTCCTTTGGCAGCAGCGACCTCTTAAATCAGCTGAGCCGTGAAGTGTAAATTCGCCCTCAGAGTCCAGCTGCAATCTTCCAGATTCATTTTACAAAGCAAATACTGGTGCTAGTGGCTGTCCTTTGCCTGAAATATGTCAAGATCATGTCTCTGATAATGCTCATTCCAGTAACAGTAATCAATCTCCTTTTGGCAGTGGATCATTTCTGAGCTGAGCAAAACAATCTGAGCATATGAGAAGGACTGCCATTTGTTAAGCCCTCCTATTGCCAGGCCTGGCTGGCAGTAACATAGTGATGCTTGGTGCATTTTAGGGCCTTTGAGGAGTCTTTGCTGATAGAGCATTAGACTCAGAAACACCTTAATTTGGGAAGATGCATACAAATTGAAGGTATCATTTTTGAAAATGTGTCATGTGAACAGTTGGCTTCATATTATCTTGATAGATAATACTGAAATTAACAGCATTAGCAACTTCACTTTTCGAGGAGATGTTGACCAAAAACTGGTACAAAGCAGTAGTTTATGAAAAATATCAATGTCCAGGTATAAGCTTGGCTTCCCTAAATCTTGGCCTGCATTTTTGACATGTAGAGGGGCAACTCTTTGTGAGAGATCATGCTGTTTCCCCCTCTCATGGAGCAAATAGCTGTCTATTAAAGGCCGAGATGGAGGCTGTTGATCTGAATCCATCATAAATAGTTTGGTGACAGATACTTGAGTTGTCTGCTTAGCATTACAAGAAGTTTGCTGATGAAGATTCCTTAAAGTACTAAGGCATCCAGAATTTGCATTTTACCTGGATATTGCTTTGATATGAAATGTAGAAACACAAAATAATGTTGTGCTCACTGATGAATAGTGCAAAGTTTTCTTTATTTGAGTGATTATAAGAAATTTGAGAATTGTCTTTCATAGGAATGTCGTTCTGCAGGGCTTGCAATATCTCGTTGCCAAGTTTTACAAGTTAATTGTACAGATAAGAGCTTTACTGAATGGTAATGTCTTTAAGAGAACAGAAACTATTTGTTTTTAATATGCAAACTGAATTACGAACCAACAGTGTGTTAGACAGAAATACTAGCTTGATCACTGAGACTTGCTTTCTGCTGAAAGACACCTTGAGTGGGAGGATTGTCTCTTACTAATTTTCCTTGTTATTTTTTGTTAAGGCTGGAAATCACATTCCTAGCCTCCATCACTTAATGCAAGTTAGCTTGTACGTTTTTTCTGGAAGATCTCCCTTTTCTTTGATCTCCCTTTCACGTCTTCACAAAAAAGGTCCTAGATAAGTATTTGGTAAATGTCCTGTGAAAAATCTGTTTTTCTGAAAAATTAAAAAAAGGGAAAAAAGGCCTTTTTGCTCCCTTGTTTGGTCTGGAATAGCATTTATAGCATTGACCTGCTTTTGAGCAGAAGGCAGAACTAAGGAACCATTCTTTGCAAAGATGAGTTAACTTTGAGTCTTCTGAAATGTGTTTAGTTTTTGGTTTAAGCTCTCATGGCTGCACATTTTCAATATGAAGTCCTTAGAGACCATGGTGACCTAAACACTTTTTATTGCATTTTGCTGTTAGTGCCTAAAATTCCAGTACCTTTCTGCCAAAACAAACAAAGTTTGAATCTGTGTGGGAAGACTCCATTTCACGTCAGATACAATTCTTAACTACTGAGTAATTTTTCCCATGGTTGTGTATACTCATAATACTAGTAATGGGCAGCAGAAGAGCATTTGGTATGAATTCTGCTGAGAGCAGTTCTGATCAAGAGCTGTGCTGTTTCACGTAACTATTGGGCCAAAGGGCTTCATGAATAAGGTGCTGCTGTCCAGTTTGAAGGTGACAACTGCTCAAAGCAAAGAAAACAGCACACTTGGCATCCTTTCAGGCTTGGCAGGAAAAACAGAGTTTGAGTAGGCAAAGAACTAAATTACTGTCGTTACCAGAAGTGGTTCTTCCAGAACAAGATTAAAGAGACTTTGGCAGGACTCACTGGGGAATCGTGAACCATGCATTCCCATGCCATGTCTGCTCTTTGCATAAATAAACATGTTTCAATTGTTAAGAGATTCAACAACCTTCGTAAGAGGTAGATGAATATCGTTATTGCGGTAGGACAGGCAGCTGCATTATACTATCCTTCCACGTCTTCACAGGGCTTTTTTAGCAACTATTACACTTGTTAGTGAATTTGGTCTTTATTGCTAAATATGCATGTGGTTTTTCTTTTCCCTTAAATGTGTACTGCCTAGAATCCTACCCTTCTCTGTAAAAATTCCTTGGATTCTGTATGCGTGGTCCCTTAAACACCAACCTACAACTTGTTTCTGGTGGCTTTTATCTCTGTTGCTTCATGAAGGATGTAAACTGTATTACTGTCTACGTGAAACTTGTGTGTGACTGAGTGACTCATTCATTAATCTGGGATGGTCAGACCATTTAGTCATGTAATTCTTTATGGTGGTGACAAGAGGATCTTGAGGATAAAGCAGATATGAAAGTTTGCCCTGGTGCTTTGTTTACCAATGAAACGAAAATTCTGTCCTTTGAAGGAAATAACAGACCTAGAAAATGCATGTTGCAGATTTTATGTCAAGCTAGTATCTGTAGGAGGTGTAGTCTTGAAATGGAATGTTAGGTCCATAATATGAATTCCACTTTACATTCATGATACATCATGTATGTTTTGTGTTTAAGTCAAAATTCACAAGTGTAGTGGATTTTATAGAGGCTCTTGTTATAGACTGAAAATGAGCATGTTTTCAAATATGCTTGCTATTAAAGTATTCTCAGCAAAACTACAGTAAGTCCACATACAAGTGTGACCTAAATCAAATAGTTGGAACTGAAATGGTTTTCTATAATAAGTTCTTTGTACTGTTCTGTGACATCTATGTGCCTGTCTGTTGTGATACACATATTAAGTTAAGCATCAGCAAAGCTAATCATGCCTTAATTTGTTTAAGCATTGTAGTTTAGTTGAAGGACTATAGATGGGGATGTGAAGCATTAAGGCTCAGCATATGGTATGTGTGACCTCATCAGAGTGGTGTTTTTGTCTGGGTGGTGTTTGGCAGTACCCGTCACGGGCACTGCTGGGCTGAAGTGTGTGATTCTGCTGCTGCTGGCCAAAGCAGCTGGAGTCAACTGCATTATACTTCGGACAAGCAAATAAAGAATAACAAAAGTGGTTTATATCGTGTTTTTCCATAATAAAGTACACTTGTGGAAAGATCTGGAAAGACTCTGCCCAAGCAGTCAGTGCATTTCAGCTGTGTGTCTGGGTAGGACAGAGAAGGGTGCATGATAGATTATATATTTCCAAATATGTACACAATATGTGTGATAATGTATTTCCAAAGGATTTCTGAACACATAGCACTGCAAATGGGCACAGCTGAGGCACGACGAAGAATTCAAATGAAGTTCCTTCACAATCATTAAACTTCCTACAAAGGGTATTTTACCACTCAAGGAAGACAAGTGGAAGGGTGTGCAGAGTCTTCAAAAAGTCCTCTCACATATTTGGTTTAAAAAAAAATTGCTAAGAATGAATCAAGAGCACATTTCAGTTCCTCTTTATGGTGAAATCTCTCTTCAGGCCTTATACCCTCTTTCGGAATATTTTATTTTTTTTTCTCTTTTTTTTTGAAGAAAAGCCTGGTTGCTTTAGTGTTTCAGAATGGTACAGTCTGCCTGTCTCCCTCTGTGCTGAAGGTTGCAGATGTAAAGATAGGGCGATGAGAAATCCCCGTGGGAGGTGTTACATGCACAGTGATAGGCACCTGTACTTTGCTCTTTTTTTAAATGTGCGTGGCACGTCTGAGGGCTGGCAGGTCAAATGCCTAACACACCTTAAAGATTGTTGAAATAGTAATAATAATAAACTTTCTCCTTAATCACGACAGATACAGGACCTAATGTACACTAATCTTGATCTATTAGAAATCATATATGCCATTAAGTAAGACTTGAGCGAAGGGCATTGGGCATCTTTTTTTGCTTTTCTGTTTATTATAGGCAAACGTTATTTCAGGCCTGGATGCTTTTGGGTTCTGTGACCTGCTTGTTAGTGAAGGCGAGCGGGGCTTGTGTAGTAATGGCATGGGCACATAAAATTCTTCAAGCATCTTGAAACAGGGATAAAATAATATTTTTCTGTCTGTATTTTAAGCACCCCATAATCATATGTGCACTCATCTTTCAGACTTCTCTTGCTTTTAAACTTCAGGCTTAAAAATAGCTGCTGCCGCTGAAAATTGCTTTTCCCATAAACTTGTAGCTCTGCTGACAGGCGGGCAGGAGCTTTTGGGTTAGTCCCACCCTTTGAGGTTGACAGGAGCAGCCCGGGAACTCCTGGTGCTGGCCAGCTGGCGGCAGTGGACATCATGTGCTCCCCTCCTGCTTTCGGTTCCTCCACGGGCAGCCCAGGCACACCCAGCCTGCTGCATCTAACTCTTCTCAACGTCGTGCTGAAGACCCATCTCCACTCTTTCGCACGTCTCTGGTGTCTGGACCACCCATAAGGAGTCAGCTGGCTCCTCTGGCAGGGCTGGAAAGAGTGATGGTCTAAGCAGCTTGTTACCGACACATCCATATTTTAAGTGTGCGGTTCCAACGCGAGGGGAAGCAAAAGGCTGCGTCCAGCTAGAAGTGGGTCAGATGACTCATACCAGCCCTCACTCCCAGGAACACGTGTGGGACAGAAGGGTTTCTTCTGAGCACTTGTAAAGGGAGGGGGAGGAGGGATTGGCACCCTCCCATTTGTAGAGTCAGAGGGAGATATACATCATCTGTCCTAAGTGTGTATTTGTGCCTCCCCTTGAAGAAGTTATTTCTTGAGAACTTCCTCTGTCTTTATTCTCAGAAGAGGCAGAATAAAATTGTACCTTTCTGAAGTTCTGCGTTGATCTGTTACTAAATAAGGGCTTTAGTCACTCTTTTTGTCTCTCTCAGAGAGGTTTGATGCAGGAGTGGAGGTCTTGTGGATCTGACAAGCCTTAGGAAAATTAGCAGCATGGAGGGGAGGTCAACAGTTTGGTGACAGAGCTGCCACAAATAGTGTGGCTGCTCCAGGTGGAAGGGAGTTCAGGTGGAACTGCTGAAGGCCATGGGAAGGTACACAAGGAGGAAGGGAAAAGAGTTGTGAAGCCCCTGGGATAAGCTGAGGTCGCTGCAGTGGAGATGGCTCTCAAATCCGTAGGAGAACAGTTTTTCTTCAGCTGTTATAGAGAAACTTATTCCACCTGCAATTTCTGAAAAATCACAGTCAATTCAATGAGTTGACTTCATTAAGCCTAGTCCAAGAGGTTGTATTGAAATAATTTAAAAGTTTGGATTTCACAACAGAAGAGATGGAGCAAAACTTGCTGCTTCTTTGAAGGCAAAGATCAAATCCTTTCACTGAGGTATTTTGGTACTGCTCAAAATCTGGTATTGGGATTACTGAATTTACAAATCCATGCAGTGTTTCTGGGTAAGGAATTTCCTGTATTTGATCACAAATGATTACTTTTTTCACTAATAAAAGTTTATGGAAAATACCACTCAGAAGCAAGAAAAGGGAGCCTTATCCTTGGTTGTTTGTCCTTAAAAAAAGGAAGTTGAAAGTATTTTTCTCATGTGGTGTTCGTGACCAACAGTTTTCTGTAAATCCAGACACCAAGTCAGCTCCTGGAAAAGTCTGTTTCACTTTACAACAGGTTGCTGCTTTGCCACCATGTTGTTGCTTTCCCAAGTGGTTGCTGTGTGAATCTTCGGTGCTTTGGGGAAATCAGAACCCTGAATGAGGGTAAACTCCTGCAGTCATGGGAGTGTGTACCCAGAGCTGGAAGAGAGTAGGCATTCCTGAATTTCAAGTAGGGGGAAACTGAGTTTCATTGAAATGTGTTCTTACCCAGTTAAGCCTTATCTTGACTGATAAACACAATGGCTCATTTGGTGAAGTGCTCATAGTTTTGTTTGCTTCCTCCCTCAGATACAATGTTCCTTTGTTCAGGGTTGCCACTCCATGCCTTTTTATTACAAAATGTGTTTTTGAAATTACAACTAATAGAAATAATAACTTGTAGTATAGGGTTAGAGCTTCATGGGAACTTCTTCACAGCCTACAGCAAGCTACAGGTAGTAGAGATTTGGGCGCTATAGCAGTTCCAGGTATGTGTACCTAATTCTTTTTTTAGGACAGACATGTGGGGAGAAACTCAAATAATTTTACAGTAACTTGAATTTTTAAGATTAAAACCAAGTATGAATCTTCTGTTTTCTTAGACATTGGAGTAATTTTACTAAGGGCTTGTAGAGGGCTTGATGTACAGTGCATTTCCTGATCAAATTGTATTTATTTTTAACAATATGCTAGATAATTAAATGTAGTTATAAAGGTTTTTTGCTACCAGTGTTTGTAAATACTGACACCTTCCCCTCTTAAATCTAGAAAACATTTCCTGACTTTTGAATGGAATTAAAGTTTAACTTCCTGTTTTTCCCCTGCACACCCCTCTTCTTGAGAGTATCTGTCAGCATTGCTGTGAGTAAAAATCAGCTTAAAGCAGGTTTCAGGGTGCATAAGACTTGGTGGCTGAAGTATGGTGCTTGAATAGGCTTGAGCTTTTTTCTTCCCCAAGTGATGTAGTTTTGTCTTGAATTATGTCTTTAATAGGAATTTTTTGGTTCTGTGTGCTAGGAGATTTATCTATGGAAAATTATCGTGAAATAGATGGGCATTGTGTCATATTTAAACACTGAATGACTTTCTGTAAGTTTACCCCAATGAACTTACTGCAGCAACAACTGATACATCCCCATTTTCTGATTAGCAATTTAGTCTTCCCTCTGTGCAAGACCATTATTCATCAGTTCTATAAAAGGCACAGCCACTGCTTTCTCCAGAGTTGCAGAGAGCTGTAGTGTTAATCCAAGTATGATATACATCCCAGCTGGTCAGATCTCTGTTATTTATAGGGAAAATTCCTAAAATGGCTTCAGCAGGTCAGAACAGAGCTGTGTGCAGGAAAAGCAAGCACATGAGGGTGGTTGCATTGCTTCTGGTACTGTCCTGGAGCAGAGGCAGCATTTCCACAGTGATGGGCTTGTTGCTGTATGTCCAGCCAGACCAAGGTCAGAGAGTCTCTGCACTCTATTCCTGAAACCATAGTTTATTTATTCTTCTGAATGAAATTCTGCAAGAAAATGTGCTAATTATTTTCCCAGCTTCTGTGTAGCACTGCTTTAAATCCTATTAGAAATTTACTTTGAGAAGTTGTGTGCAGATACCAGTGGTACTCTTTTAAAATGGGAGAAAAATTAGTTTTATTCTGAACTATTTTCATATTATCAGCATGTGGATCAACGCTGGTATGTATTCCTGTTCTAAGAAACACATTGTCAAACAAACCCCAGAAAACCATGTGAAAATAAAGCATTAATGTAATAATATTTCAGTGGGCTAAACTCCACTGAAGATGAGTTTCAAGAACATTTTAATGCTATCTGATGTATTCTTTCCACTTGACCAAAAAAATTGTTAAAATGCTGTATTGTTTGTAAGGATATGCCCATAATCCTCATGAATTATGGGGGGAAAGGAGCTAGAAAGTTGTATGTTCCCAGAGCTCCTATTTGATAAAAAAGATGGAGAGTATCTGCAGAAGAGACTAGGCAGCTCTGTCACTGTTGATAATACAAACTGGTGGTAGTTTGAACTACAGAGCAGGGAGTCGTTCACAAGAGTGATACACTCTGATAGAAGCTTCTAGGAGGTCATGTTGATTCGAGGATCTGCCATCAGACTGCCACACATTGGACAGTGTGTTACAGTTTTATCCTGCATAATTGAATTGAGAGACCTTTGCTCTTCAATACAGTAGTTATCAGTAGTCTTGTCAAGGAATATCATGTTGCTGAGTAATGCAGCTGATAAAAGATGTGAGGAGGGTAACTACTGTGAGGTAGGAGATGACCTGTCTGGTCTGTCATTTTCTGTGGTAATGGGACACAGCATTCCAACTCTGCCAGTTCCATAGCAGGTAACCTCTGCTGTCCTTGATGCAGGGAAGGTGTGCCTTCTCTGAAGTGATCAGTCCCTGAGCTTGGCTGATGTCTTGGCATGATTTCTGGGTGCATTAGACTGTTTTTCAAGCAGCTCCTTAGTCCAGACCACTGGTGATCAACAGAATATACTTTTTTTTCCTTAAAGACACCTCCATCGATACTGCTTATCCTTCAGCTGATGGGATTGGGGTCTTGTTTAGAATTCACAGGGTGTCAGGTTCTCAGCTTAAATTGTAATATCAAATATACAAGAGAGATTTCTCTGATTTACTCACTTAGCAGCTCTCCTTGTTAGCACTGACTTCACTCTGCTAATTGTTTGCTTCAGGGAAATGTCTGCACTTTGAGGTTTCTTTTCCCATAGTGGCCCTGAGGTGCTCAGTGACTCAAAGGCCTGTTCCAGTATCACCACATGACTTCGGGAGTTACTGGCTGAGTGGGGTAGGACCAGTACTTCCTCCTTGTTTCTTTTAGGAGTAGATAAAACGCAAAATTAGATCAAAGTTGTATATTGCTGAGATGGTGGTGATAAACATATGGAGCTTGCAGTGAAAAAGGGGAAGGAAATGTGATTCAGTGGAGAATGAAAGAAAAGGAAATGTAGGGCTGTGTCATCAAAACGAGAGAGAAGGTGGACATGGAGTAGTGCTATTGACTTGACTTTATTCATTGCCTGGTAAGTAGTGGAAACTAAGCCAGCACAGTGCTCTGGGTGGCAGCTGACAGCCCACCAGGTTTGGGGGTAGGAGCCACTTGTCTGGAGAAGTCTTTAGATCAAACGCTAAAAAATAGCTGGCACTGGGGGAGAGTTTGGTTTTCTAATCCAGGTTGTCCCAGCTGCTCAAAGAGAGCATAAGAGTCATTATTTTTTTAGTATCTATTTTCAAGTCTGTTTTCAAATGCAAAAGAGTTGTAGATGTCACCAGAGCAGTTTTTAAGCTGTTTTGTGAGAATATCTGCTTAGCCCAGGCTTGCTTTTGTTTATCCATTGGTTGTTGCTTGTCTCTCTCCTGCATGTTTGTCCTACATGCTGCTCTGATTTCCCCTCTGCCATCCAATACCAGATTCTCATCTACAGATTAAAGAATAACAAATTGACTTGTAAAATGCAAGTTTTACAGCATGCCCAGTTTTCCTGAGACATTAATACTTTTATAGCAAGGCAAACATCTCTGTTGTTTTTTGTGTTTGTGAGTTAAAATCAGGAAGCATATTAGACTAAGGGTCAGATTTTTTTTCCTATACATTTATTTTCCTTAGTATATCTTCCCAGATGATAATCTTTTGTATTTCTAATAGAAATCTTCTGATATTCTTGAGATAGGAGTCACTCTTCCAGAACTGAATGAATAGGTGCAATGAGGCATCTTCAAGCCTGAAATCATGACTTAGGGAAGTGTTTGCAGACCCTGATCCTGTAATTCTGAAACCTTATAATTAAAATTGTAATCAGTGTCAGCTCTTTAATTGTTGAATAGGTGAAACAAGGAAAGGGTAAAGGGTAGGAGCGTGTGGGGAGTAGTAGGCATAGGGAAGAGTGGGGAGCAGCAGAAAAATAGTTCATAGCTTTTCGTGAGAGATGTTAAGTTTACTGACAGTTGGAAAATTACTAAATTTGTCATCCTCATCTTTTTTCCCTGCTGTAGTTTTAATCTCTACTTACAGAAACGTAGTTGTTGCCATTACACACTGAAAATAGCCCCAGTCTTGAATGTTTGTGGTCCGAAATCTCTCTAAACATTTGTCCTTGGAGCAGTGCACGCAGAGCCCCTTTTGGGGGGATTAGTTACCCGGGTGTGTGGCCTGGCCCCACAGGCAGGGCGAGCATCACTGCCCCATCCCCGTGCGGCCGTGCCCGTACGCACGTGTGAGCAGTGCTGACCTCGCCTCGACTTTGTTTCTGGTTTAGGGGTCAGGGCTGTGCCTTCAAGCTTGACTTAACTGGTTCAGATGTAGCCCAGCAGCTGCCGGGTTTGAATGAGGTAAATTGTGACTGTGCGCTCAGAACAGCAGAAAATAGGTCAAGTGTGGGTTGGGTTTACATAGAAAGCGCTGGCGTCGCCTGGTAAGCCTAAGACTCTTCTCTCAGCTCAGACAAAGCCGTTTAAGGTAAACTGGGAAGTTAGGATCTCCCCAGAAAACTTTCTAGCTTTCTGGCCTTGGTGTTGGTGGCTGGTGTTGCCCTTGGTGAGGAGCCTGCAGTGGGAGGGAGGCTGCCCTGGTTGCAGGGCCATTCAGAGGGTCAGGTCGATGTGTCCCTGGAGCAGTTCCCTCTGGAAAGACATTGCCAGTCTGGCTGTGCAGCACAGCCCAGCCCTGCAGCCTCCGGGGCCTCTCTGACCTCCTGCCCACCAGCTGCAGCGGCGTGGCAGCTGGGCTAGCCTTTCACTTGTCAGAAAGGAATAAGGGATATACTGTTTACCAGTGGGGTGTGTGTGCTCATGGGTCTAGAAATGGGGGAAGCTGTGCTTAGACTCATTTAAATGTGATTATTTCCCTGTAAGTTTTGGTGTGGTCCGTGTGGCAGCAGCAGCAGCGCCTGCCGGGGGATACCCTTGAGGATGTCAGTTGCCGCCAGTTTTTCTGTATTTTATTTAGATTCTCATCTTCTGCCACTGGCAAAATGTCTGGTAGCATGGCAGAGGAATGCACCCAAGTTCATAGGGGATGTTCTTGGCAAGGGCTTTGGTATTCTGCCTGTCTGCATTTTGTGTCACTACAGGTTTTTTCCCTGCTCGCTCTGATGTCAGGCAGGACAATATTAAGATGGAAGGATCGTTAAAAACGATAATCAGTGAGATTACAGATCAGTGATATAATCACATATGTCAGGTGACATAATCAGTGAAAGATAAAAGAGGAATAAAAATAAAAGGATTTTGCTGGTTAGGAAGAAATGAAAATAATCAGAGAATTGTACTGACCTTTCAAATGAGGGGTGAAAATCTGTGTGAATGTGTTTGAGGCTAGGGTATAGGTATAATATTTAATCCTTTTTTATGGGAGAAAATAATTTCTAAAAAATGGCATTGGAGAACTAGTACAAATTAGCAACAGTGTAGATTTTAGAAAGTGCTTTTTGCTGTCACTGCTTTCTGAAGACTGTTTTGACAGTTGGTAGGGAGGTGTTGACTTAACTTGTACCTTGTTTTTCACACTGCAGTTTTGAAGTTTAATTTTTTGAAGTTCCATGCAGTTGTACAAAATTATTTAGTGTGAAAGGGGGGAAAAAAGATTGTGGGACTCAAATATAGGAACTAATAGTTATGAAACAACAAAATTGAAGGTTCAGGCTTTTGACAGTTTGATCTCTTGAGTTTTTAATTTGCACAGTTTGAATTTAAATGTGGTCCCTCTGCCATTAAAGTACTAACAAAATGCCTATTTCCGTGTGCAGAGCATACTGTGTAAACATTGTAAACAGGACTGTCAAGTTGGTTATGTACTAGTTTTCATCTAATTCGTGTCCTAAATTATCAGAAAACCTCTAAGCAGCCAGAGGAAGCTATAGTTAATTAAGCCACAGATGGTGAGGACTAATGTGGTGTTGACCTTTGTGAGGACTGCAAAATCTACTTAGTCTTTCTCTGTAAAACACTAACTGAAATGAGTTCCTACTGATATTAAAAAG
Source organism: Campylorhamphus procurvoides (assembly GCA_013396655.1). Taxonomy (NCBI): domain Eukaryota; kingdom Metazoa; phylum Chordata; class Aves; order Passeriformes; family Dendrocolaptidae; genus Campylorhamphus; species Campylorhamphus procurvoides. Next base: position 599,197 of record WBMV01006035.1, read on the forward strand.
ATGTCCATGATGCATGAAGCCAAATGCAGAGACACCATGACCAAGGAATGAGCTTTCCCAAATAAATGTTTGAGCTTTCGTAGTGTGTGACAGGTGTTGAGACTTAGTCTTCAGGGCTCTGATTAGGGCCTTTTTACTGCCAAAAGCCACCTTTTTTCTGGGACTGCTTTACCTGTCATGCACATTGTCAGTTCTCCTCTTCTCCTTCACTGAAAATGGAGAGCTGACAGCTGACCAGAGTTTCTGTACCCTCCTGTAAGCGGCATGCAGGCTGTGTTTGGAGATAGGAACAGTTACTGAAATCAAACAATCCAGTTGGTGTTCCTTGCTCCACGGCTTCATCTTTTGATGAACTCATTTCTGCCCCTCAAGTTTGTGAAGAATGACTTGGAGAAGTATTTTAGAATGCTGAGGAAAACATCTTGCTTCAATAGTTGAAGTCTTGTGGGGAAGGTAGAGAGCTGTGGAAACGTGTAGGCGTTCCTACCACAGTCATGCCTGGCTGCCCAAAATGGAAAAGGAGCTTGTGGTCATTTGAGCCTTTCAGAGGCACTTTGTGTGGTTCAGTGTGCAGGTTCGGTTCATCCAGGGATACCTCTCAGTGTCTCGGACAATACTTTCTTGTGGATAGGGCGTAAGAGAATTCCTTATGCATTTGGATTTTGACTTGTTTTTCTGTGGGTACTGACTTTGAAATTCCTGTTTGACCTTAAAGGAGTTTTGAAGCATAAGTGATCCACACTTGTTCACCTGTTACTCTGAATGCTAAATTATTTTTGTCTGAATAAGCTCTCTGAACAAAAATCCCTACTTTCTGGTTAGAGCAGTGTGGTATCTTAACCTGGTGGTATGGTCTGTAGTTTCAACCTGATTGTATCGTTTTGCACCAGAAGAAAGAACAAAAATATCCAAAAAAACACTGGATCAATTTGTTATTTGGGAAAATTTCATTCTCTATCCTTCCTGGGACTTCCTTGGAGTCAGGTATGTCCCCAGCAGGTGGGAATGATCACCTGGAGAGACATGCAGCTGACCCAGTTCCTTGGATAACTAAGCTTAAAGTCCAGTCCATCAGAAGTGAATTCCTCTTTTGATCTGGAAAGAAGAACAGCAGCAAAGATGTCAAAAACTTGTCATAGATTGGCAAGCTTCTGATAGTCACATTGCTCCATGTGACTGTCTTTCAGAAGGGCAGGAGGGATTATCTCAACCATATCTTTGTAGCCCATATGCCCTTTGCCTTCTCAGAGTTGTAGTCATTTGTGGAGCAAGGAGCACTGCCACAGGAAGTACATAAAGAGCTTCCTACAGGAGATTTGGAGTAGAATATAGAAGTCCCATTTATGTGATTTGCATCCTGATTTGCATGAGGGTTTCAAGCCAGCATTAACATCCTTCTGGAGGAGGTATTCCAAGATTTGTGGAAAAACTGGTCTAGGAGAGGGTACCATACTTACTTTTGTTTGTAAAACTACTTTCAGATGAGAAAATGTCTGGAGGAAGATCTTGCAGGGAATTTAAACCTTCTGTGAGTTAATCTGTCAATCACACTGCTTCAACCAAGAAGGAGAGGAAGACTGAAGGTCACAATTGCCAAGGTTCAAATCTCTAGACAGAGTAATTGTTCCTTGTGCAATGTAAACACAGGGAAAGGAAAAGGACTGGGCACTGCAGAGTTATCTGCTTGTCTTCAATGCTAAACCAGGGAAGAGACGGCAAGTCACGAGCTTTGCTTGTCACTCTGAGTCTCCCTGCTTTTGCTGGAGTTTGGGGTGTGTGCTGAAATGGTGTGCTTAAGGCCATTAATTAATTTCCTGGGTCTTGGATGTTCAGATTTAAGATTAAAGATGGAAATTACCAGTCATGACACACATGTGTTTTTTCCTAAATATATGTATGCAAAAGAACAGAATTTTTGAGATTTCAGGAACTTAATCTAAATATCTTCCCCCCACCCTGTGATTGATACATTAAATGTGTATTGTGTGTGTTTAGAATCTCTGGGTTCTCTGTGATAATCCCAGTCATACCTGCGTGCAGTTTGTGTAATGGGTCTTTGACTTCACTTGTGCCTTTTGTGGCTCATCTTTGAGATGAGCTCATCTTTCTTCAGGAGTGAGGAAATAAGTACAAAATGCACTCTGCAGTCTCCTTTTCTAAGTGTTCACATGGAGCACTCTCAGCCAAAGGTACTGATGTCATGCATCTGAATAGGAGATAGAACAAAAAAGGTTCAAATGTACCATATGTAGGATGGCCAGTGTCTTCAGTGTCAAGTTCAAAGAAGGCCAAGATGCTTAGGAAGGATGTGAAATCTAAAAAAAGAAAAGCAACAGTTTGTGTTGCCTGCAGGAAACAAAAGTAGCTTAAGATGACATAGAGACTCAAAAACTTCACATAAAGAATTAATGAAAGTAGTATAATTTTAAGAATAACAGGTTTGACTTCGTGGTATCTAATTGGCATATTAAGTCTCAAAATACGAATTTTCTTAGATGGTACTGAAGGAATTATTAAAAATGTATAAGATCTGCATCTTAACTGCATTTTGTAAATTGGCCAGGCTCTCAGTATTGCAACTTGATCTGTTGCTTAGGTCCAGTGCTTGTGCATCTGAGAGGGGAAATTTTAGGTGCAGGAATCTCATGTAGCTGTTGTGAAAGAGAGTTCATGGGAAGGAGGACAGATGAATGGTCATCACACAGCTCAGTTCCAGAGTCTCTGGTGTTCCCCGGCAAATCATCCCCTCTTTCCAGTGGTGGGCTTTCTTCTGTAGGTAGGATCGGTGCAAAAATGGGTTTGCACAAGTAGGCAGAATAGCTAAAATATTCCTTTTAGGTTGCCTTGGGAGATGCCATCCTTGAATAAATTTCAGTTGTGACCCTCTTGTGCCTCTGATAATGCCAGCAACCTACTCAGCCTGTTGGTATATTTAACCTTTGTTCCAATTTTCTTGTATTAAAATGGTCATCTTGGCCATTGCCTCTGGATCCTTTGCACAAGCATAAGGAGAGAGAGTAATGTTCTCTAATAACCAAAGCATTGATGCATTCTCCATAATGGAGCACAGCAAATCTCCAAGTGTCAGGAACTGAATTTTGAATTTGAAATAGATATCCTGTGATCAGTGGGTTAGCAAGAATAATCTCATCCAGATGAATAGAGAGAAATTGCTTCGTGTCACTGGAGGGGCCTGGCAGCAGTGAACGATTCACTGGGTGTTGCTTGTATCTTTGTATTCTGTGGCTGGAGCTCTTCATAATAAATTGTGAAATATCAAGGAACTTGCTGGAGACCAAGGAAAGAAATTGCTTGATCTCAGCTGCAGTAGTGATAAAACATTTTACATTTTGTATGTGGAGAATTGCTCTCATTATTTTAGCTGTCTGAAGTTCTCTTGGTATAAATGAATGTTCCTGCCGCTCACGGATTTCCAAGGCCATCTTCTGCATGAGGAGTCGCCAGGCTGTGGTGCAGCTTTTTTTCTCTGCCACAGCCTAAAAGACAGAAATAGCAAGTTTTCTCTCAAGTAGAAAAATAGGTGTTCTAGGAGTCTAGAGATGGATGGTGATTTAAGCCATACTCACAAGGATACAAACCAGAATCTGTGCCTAGTTTTTTCTTGTTAGGAGGACAGTGCCACCGAATATGTCTTTATTTCCCAGATGATGTCCTACCAAATAGTGGAAAAGAATATTTTCCAGGAAAACTGAATATTATAAAGATTACAGTGTATCTTACTTGAAATGAACTAATTAACAAAGACCAACGTATTTGAAAATCAGCAGTGGTATTTCTCTCAGAATGCTTGTTTCTCTTAAAGTACAGCCTATACATTATGCATTATGTTTCTGGGGTTTATATCTATGTTACTGCTCAATATGTCCATATTAAATTTTACAGATATGGAAAACAGATATATATTTTTTTAAATTAATCATTATTTAAACAATTCTTTGTGCATACCTGTAAACATTGAAGTCTTTAGAGGGCATTTTTAGCTTGTAGTAAGACAGTATTTATGAAAGTGTGATCCTATTAATAGCTTACAAGTCTGGCCACATGTGGGATCTGACATACCGTGTTCCCATGAAATAACTTCTAGCACTACGATATGCTTTTAAGTTTTTTCTAAAAATAACACAGGGATTTGTAGGCAATCAGTAAAATTAGCATCTAACTACTTAATATTGTACTTTAAAATACATTTAGGAAAATAAACAGAAATGTTACAAGTAAACATAACATATGGTTCTTTTTTTAATCTCTACTTTAGGACGACGTAGACAGTCTAAACCCAGTTCTCAGGGATAACCCGCAGTTACATGAGGAGGTAAAAGCCTGGGTAAAGGAACAAAAGGTTCAGGAGATTTTTATGCAAGGTAATTATGTGGGAAATTGTGTTATTTATATTCTGTGTTAGCTAGTTTAAGGCCATTACCTGTGTGGGACTCATCCCACAGCATTTGTGATATGATGGAGAATATGTTTCTAACTTGGAAATTATTTTTTAGAAGTATTTGTTAATACAAGGAAACATGACTATATAAGAAGCTGTTGGTGACTGCTTCAGACTGTTCTTAACTTGTTTGATGTTTTAGTGATTACAACCAAAGCTGAATATCATTAGTCTGAACATAGGTATTTTATAAAGTTTGTTGTGAAAATAAATGTGTATGAATGGCAACCACACACATTTTGGCATGTTTAAAACTGTTCTGTGCTCTTTTGGTGTTACTGTTACATGTGATAACTTCTCAGATACTTGTCTGTGCTTGTAGTTCTTCACAGTTCTGTCACAGATGAAGAATACTTTCAGATCCCCACCCCACACCCTCACCCCCTGACTAAAAAAAAATACATTTCAAATCACGATTTTTTAACTTGAGTCTAATGCTGGAAGGTTGCAGCAAATGCTGTATACAGCAATATTTACACTGTAGCTACAATTTACAAGAAAACTAGGATGAATTAGAAATTATTTTGGTTCCATCTTGCTCATAATAAAAGTACTGTGTGCATTTGCAATATATTCATTAACTTCCAGGCAGCGCTACAGAGGCATTCCTAGGATGGGAGGCAGAAACTAACCCCTGCAGTCTGGGCTAAAATCCCCATGCAAACAGGAAGGCAGTTTCAGAACAAAAATGCTTAAGCAGTCGTTCTGTAAATGAAGATTGGGAGGGCAGTAAACAATCAGATATTTTGAGGATGGTTCTGAGGTTTTCTTGCTGTCTGGTTTCTTTGATAAAACTTAAGATCAGAAGACCAAAGGAATATGGTAAGTTTAATGCTGAAGTTACAGTAAAAAACTTTTGTCTTTCCTTCTGTGGAACTTCTAAATTGACTAGCTGCAATTATTCTTATGGGCCACAGAACAAGGGTGCTGAAAAAGGAACATGTGGAATTGTGTAGATAGTGGCTTGGTATGTTGGTATTAATAGTTTCAGATTTTACTTTAATATCAGATGGAACACAAGTTAATAGTCTTGATGAAATTTGCAGCCAAACTGGATTGAGAGGTGATGCAAAATCAAATTAAGGCTATATGAAAAGGAAACTAAAATTGAGGTTGTTTATTGTATTTCATTAAAGTAACAATAATAGGACAATTATAAAAGGCTCTGTCTACACTGGTGCAGAATCAATACTTGAGCAAAGCCCCAGCAATACTGAAATACTCATTAAGTGAGACTGCAAGCGCATCATCCATGCAACTCATGTACTTCCAATCATTTCAGGAACAGTATTTTTGTCTTAATACATATAATTTCTCAAACAGATGTTTCTCTGCTTAGAAGTGCACAAATGGAGAGTATCTTAGACAGTGAGATGAATCTAATCCAAACGTCCTTGAAGACTGGCTCCCTTGATGTCAGGAGAAGCTGTAGTTCCAATCCACTTGCTCCCCTGATGTGATCTGTGACCTGAGGAGACAGGCGCTCCCTCGGGCAGTGACGTGCCAGCCCCGAGGGCCTTGGCAGTGGCACCAGCTCTGCCCTCGGGATGGTGGTCAGCCAGCAGACATTGCTGTCACACTCCTGGACATAATCCGCTCCTGGTCACGGAGACTGCGTTTGGCACAGCCCTGCCAGTGGCTTACAGACAGCCCTCTGGCAGTGCCAGCTGCTGTAATCTAGTCACATTAGCCTCCTTTTCTCCTCCCTTCTCTTCTGTGGTTTGCTTCACCTTCTCCGTTATTACCATTTGCTTCTTCCCTGCAATTTAAGCAACATTTTCAGTTCTGCCTTGTCTAGACGCATCTGTTAAGGTTATTACCATATTCCCTTACTTCATCCTCTTCAACATTTTCAGGATCCAGCCTTTTCTTTTGTCTGTGATGCTGAAACCTTCATGCCATAACTTAGTATTTCCTGCTTTGACTATCACAGTTAACAAGCAGTTTATCTGAAGAAAAAGGAGGGTCAGATAAAAGTGTTAAAATCAGATTCCAAACGTTTGAAAAGAAGCATGCCGATTTGAGGAGGGACAATTTTAGTCAAAACCGGTGAATTATTTACAAGAATGAGACTAAAAAAAGAAATTGGCCCACGTACTCTTTCCTTTGGGCAGCAGTCACAGCAGCATGCTTTGCAGTAGAGATTGTAGCTTTGGCAGGAAAGTAGTTTATTCCTTGTTTTAAAAAAAACCCAGACTCCTCCCAAACTTGGCCAGGTTGAAAGCTTTTGGGACAAATAAAACCACTTCAAGGAACATAGTGAAGTGTCTTTGATTTGTAACAATTAAAATATTTGATTTTTTTTCTTCCTATTAGATTTATTATCACTACAATCTCAGGCTGAGTGTATAATAATCCTCTTGAAACACCAAGTGTGCTTCAGCCCTGAACATATTTCCTCATAGTCCTGCACAGGCTGTTTCAACAATGTGTAGCTAAGCGTGATTCAGCCAGGGACTGGAAACAAAGCCAGGCTTTTCCTGTAATGGCTGCTTATGGTTGGGCTGGGCTGGAGCTGAGCTGGCCTGTGTCGTGTGACTGCAGTTTAATCTTTCTCCTCCTTCCTGTCACCCCAGCAGCATGTAAGGAAAAAACCCAACCTTCTGTTTGTAAAAGGTAGATAAAGTCTCTTTTAAAAATAGATAGGGTAACAGCTGGGATGAAGGACAGACAGATTAGAATAAGGAGTAAGAGGAAAGCAATTGGCACTGGGTCAGTGCAGAGGAGTAGGAGAAGCTGGAAGCTGTTGGAGAAGGAAGGATGGAGCTTGTAAGCTGAGAAGACTGGGAAAGGACTGAGAAGCCAAGGGCCTGGAATTTTAAATGCTAAAATGAGACAAGAAGCTGGTTCTGGTTATGCAAGGAGCTGAAAGTCATTGTGCAGTTAGCAGTAGGATGCAAGAGAGGAGGAGCTGGGATAGAAAGTTGGAATGGCAAATTTGCAAAAAGAGAGACAGGCAAAATTTTATTGAGACTGTCTGAATAAGACAGAGCTTTGGGACAGCCATTAAAAGTTCAAGATGTGGAGAATGTGGATGGGTCAGGCAGCCAGAAGTGTGGGAGCTGAGCTGGAGGCGTTTTGCAGGGGCATATGGAGTAAGGGTTGGAGTGAAGCCATCAGGAAATGTGTCCCCACGGGAACCCCGTCTGGTCCAAGACCAGGAATGTGAGACATAAGCTTGTAGATTCTTCCTCTTTTCCTGCCTGTATATATCTGTGATTGGCAGTGCCTGTGCTGGCACACTCCTGACCCTTGTCTGTGAGCTGAGGGTGTGGGGGCACACTCTAGGTTTAACGCCTGTGGCTCAGGGGCTTCAGGAGCTCTCAAGGTTTCACTTGTGCCATGAGTGATGCAATGGGGGTGAGAAAGGTCTTTTTGTTCCCAGCTCATTTAAAAACCTAGACAATCGCATGCAAAAGGTATTTCAAAAGGCCTTGCTAAGGGTCCAAAATTAAACCCTAAGACCACTTGGAAATGGCTAAATTATTAATGCTTTCACACTTTTCTCGATCTCTCAAATATTGACATTAAAAACAGTCCATATGGTCACACATGGTTGTGTGCAGAAGCAATAATGGGCCTAGTCGTGTGAATGTGGATATTTTTTTACTAGAGAAAGCTGTCACCTTCGAGGTCCCTGGCTTGTTTGGTGCAGATGTTTGAGCTTGCTAACGCACTGGGCAGGGCTTGGACAAAATGATCTTTAGGAAAGACAGGGGAATTCTGGCCTTGCCTGTGCAGTTCAGCAGCTAAGCACTCTTAAATCATTTAAGTTAGGCTGTTTGTAGGTTGTCAATGACTGGTTTTGCTTCCCCTTCCTATGTGCCTGACCCAGAACCTGGGGTTTGGCTGCAGAAGTAGCAAAACCCACACAGCTGGAACTGAACTCAGTGGCAGTGTTGCTTGGTTGTTCAAAATGCTATACAGACACCAAGTGTGATGAAGCTTAGGGTTCCAGTGGTCAAGTGAGACACCGAATGCGAAAAGTGTTGAATCTCAATTCCTATGTCTTGAAACAAACTCGAAAATAAGTACTGTATTATACTATCTCCTCATGCCTGTGGGCTTTTGGAGGTGAATTAAGTGAGCTTTGCAGAGTGTGTGGGGTTTCTTTGTGTTTGGTATGTCTGAAAACAGGAGCTGAAGTCTTTATACCTTGTGTGTGCCTGAGTGTTCTGTGTGGCCATTGCAGGCATGGGATCACTCAGCTGCCTTTCTGCCTGCTGTAATGGAGAGAAACTCTGTGGTCACTTATGGGAAAGACTTGGCAGATGCAGAGCCTAACCACCAAGATGTAAATCTCTTCGCCAGCAAAGCAGCTGGGCATGTGACTAGCCTGTTAAATAGCTTCTGTATAACCTGCTGCTGCCACTTTCTAGCCTTTCAGATTACTTTTCTGTGGTTGCTGTTTGTAGGCAGGAATTTTCCCATCATGTGTCATCATGATTGCAGAAAGATTGAGTTAAGATAAGAAAATTGTATGTTGAAAATGTTAGCAGAATTGACCTTAAAGCATACTTATGTGTGCCATATGCATATCAAAATGTCTTCCTAAATCAAATAAAATCCCCAAGCAGTGCTGTGCCAGAATTGCCTGTGGTTTGCTGTCCGTGCCATGCACACTGTATGTTTGCTGTGAAGCTTAAAAAAAAAAGGCAGGAAAACCCATGTATGCCTTCTATTTTTCTTTAATTCCTCAATGTTTTTTTTATTTCTTCCCCTTCCAAAGGTCCGTACTCCTTAAATGGTTATAGGGTGAGAGTGTACAGACAGGATTCTGCCACCCAGTGGTTCACTGGCATCATCACTCACCATGATCTCTTCACCCGCACTATGGTTGTTATGAACGACCAGGTGAGTTTGATAGATGGTACCCAGAAAACAAGCCACAAGTCAACTGTGCATTGGGAGGTTTTAATTTTTGTTGGTGGTACTCAGAAACACAGGGAGTTGTTTGGTTCCAGCAGGGTTGAGGGTATGACTGCACTGAAACCACAGCACAACCGCACTGGGCCAGCAGCTAAGCCCTCCTGGAGCTGAGCATTTGTGCAGTGGTGTGATTAATACCAGTCCTGCAGTTTCTTCTGCTGTTGCTACTTGACTAGTGGAGTCTTTGAAGTGAAGCAATCTAGTTGTAAGAACTGGTCTTCCCTGTCAGTTCTGTTGGGAATTTCTTTTCTCAACGATGAAATCTTTTGGCACTGCAGTAATGATTACTTCTTCCAAGTCATTGAAATAGCCACTTTCCACGATTTGTTGAATTAAGTATTAACTGCAGCCCTAATTTATATTTACTGTGGTGGGTTTTAGTTTTATTTCTGAATTTGATATTTCAAGAAGAATTAATACTGGTATTTTTAGTGGCAGTAATGAATTCTGTTTGAGGAGAGTAATGACTGTGAGTAGTAATGCAGTGAATAACCTGTCTGCCTTGAAATGACTGATAAAATCATGTGTGGCAATAAAAATTTAAGACTCATCTAGTACTCAAATACATTCTTTCCCTTAATTTGCCCTAATTGATTTTCCCCAAATGTTATTTTTTTCACTTTGTGCCACATTCTTTGAAGATCTGGTTAGCATTTTCTGCTTTATGAAATACCCCTCACTAGTAATGCTAGTCTTTAGGGTTCTTGTCTCCAGTCATTTGGTTCCCTTCTTGCAGCAGTTTTGCTTCTGTTGGAAGCAATACTGTAATGTGCTTCTGCAGTATAATTTGTAGTATATTAAATAAATTATATAGAATGCTTGTATGTAATAATTGCTACTTAGGTGTTATTCTCTGGATAGTTCAATTTAATGTCAAATTTGCAAGTCACTGAAGGGGGGAAGGAAGTAGTAGTGGGGTACTTTCTCATTTAAAAATAAAAGTGATTTTTGCAATGATATGAAAAGGCACATTTGCTTTAGTTTGACACTGATCCCAGCCTTTGTTGTGTCATATGCCAGTTCTGCTTGTCTGGATTAAGTGGGCTTTTCTCTGATTAGTCTTTAGCACACAAAATAGACTGGTGAACACTGATACAGAAAATACAGATTGGGCATTGTCTAAACATCTGCTGATTGTTATTTTCTCTCTTTTATTTTTTTTTTTTTCATAAATCAGGTGTTAGAACCTCAGAATGTTGATCCCTCTATGGTTCAGATGACCTTTCTAGATGATGTTGTTCACTCTTTGTTGAAAGGTGAAAATATTGGCATCACTTCACGCCGACGGTCTCGTTCCAACCAGAACAGCAACACAGTTCACGTAGATACATTTATCTTTTTACCTAAGTATTTTTGTATATTGCAAATGTTAAAAATACATGTTTAAAGACACTGATTGACATTGCATTTAAATCCATTAATCACAAATTGTTTTTAGGGTCATTACACACGTGCACAAGCAAATAGTCCCAGACCAGCAATGAATTCCCAAACTGCAGCACCAAAACAGAATTCTCACCAGCAACAGAGGAATACTCGACCAAATAAGAGGAAAGGCTCTGATAGCAGCATGCCTGATGAAGAGAAGATGAAAGATGAGAGATATGACTATATAGGTCGAGGAGGTAAAAGCAGTTAATGCAAAGGGAGGGAGAGCTTCTTAAAACTGTATTAGACTGAAAATGTGATAGACATGTTCTTATCTTTTACAGAAAACCCCAAAACCAAAAATAAACACTTTCTTAGTAAAAGAAGAAAACCTGAAGAGGATGAAAAAAAATTAAATATGAAGAGACTGCGGACAGACAATATCTCAGATTATTCTGAAAGCAGTGACTCCGAAATTTCAAATAAAAGATTAACAGATTCGTCCTCAGAGCAAAATTCAGAAAATGAGTTAAAAAGCAAGAACACTTCAAAGATAAATGGGGAAGAGGGAAAATCCCAAGCTACTGAGGGAGTAGAACAGACACTAACGGATAGAAGGTCTCCTTGGGATGAAGTACAGGAGGATAAAACCCACGAAGAGACAGAAAGGCTGAAAACGTCAGTCTTGGATCAGCAGGAAAAATCTTCACTCCATGCAGGAGAGCAACCAACACCTTATGAGCAGAATGCCAAGGATGCACATGTTCTAGAGTGTAATGCAGAAAAACATCGTCCTGCGGAGTTAAAAAATGAGCAGTTTTTACCCAGACCTCCTACTCCAAAATGTGTTGTTGACGTTACTAACAAAAACAACTCTGAAAAGGAGAACCAGGATAATGCTGCAAGTACCTTTGGTTTGCAAACAGTTCAGAAAGTAGAATCTCACAGCAGCGATTTAAAACAGCAGTTTGCAAATGCAGATTTCCTTGATGCAAGAAAACAGGAAGCTGATCAAAGTTGGGTTAGCAGTGTTGTTAAAACGGATTTGATACAGCCTGGGGTTGTAAAAGCGTTACCAGTAAATGAACACTTAAATTCTGAAAAAGAAAAAGTGCAGTATGGCTCATTTATGTCTTCGTTAAATGTAGCTTCTCTAGCAGAAGAGAGTAAACTACGTAAACAAAGTCCAGCCCTTGATTCTGTGAAGTCAAAATCTAGTGCTTCAGTTGATCATCCCAAAACAAAGTCACCTGATGTTAAGCCTAAATTCACCCAATCTTCCGATACTGTGAAGTCTAAGGTTAGTTCCCAAAACAGCCATGCTACTGGATTAACAAGGTCAGCCAATAAAACTGATCATGATTTGCCTAGGTCTAGTTTTCATCCAGTTCCAGCTAGAGTTAGTGCTCTAGAAGCTACTAAAAGTCCTCTTATCATTGACAAGAATGAACATTTCACAGTATACAGGGACCCCACTCTGATTGGACAAGAAACAGGAACTAATCACATTTCACCTTATTTGCATCAGCATAATTATCCTCTGCATTCCTCATCCCACCGAACCTGTTTAAATCCAAATGCTCATCATCCTGCATTAACTGGTTCATCCCATCTGCTCGCTGGGTCTTCAGCTCAGGCACCCTTGTCTGCTATTAACACTCACCCCCTTAGTACTGCATCCCACCATTCCGTCCATCACCCTCATCTGCTCCCCGCAGTGTTGCCCGGAGTGCCTGCTGCCTCCTTGCTGGGTGCCCACCCGCGACTAGAGACTGCTCATGCCAGCAGCTTAAGCCATTTGGCATTAGCACACCAGCAGCAGCAACAGATGTTACAACACCAGTCTCCACATCTTCTCGGACAAGCTCATCCTTCTGCTTCCTATAATCAGCTAGGGCTTTATCCAATTATTTGGCAGTATCCAAATGGAACACATGCTTACTCAGGACTCGGTCTGCCCTCCTCCAAATGGGTCCACCCAGAAACTCCTGTTAACGCGGAGGCTTCCTTGAGAAGGGTAAGTTGAGATCATTTCTTAATGACATATTCAGCTGGGCCCGGTGTCTCCCAGATGTGGTGGTTTGTGTCACACCGAGCGTACTGTGGTGGTGGGTTTTTTGGTGGACACAGAGCTAGGAATGGAACTCCAGCAGTAACCACTGTCTCAGGGTGGATATGAGTAGGAAGTTTTTCCAGACCTTGATTTCCTAAGAATTCTAAAGAAAGATTAAATGTTTGGTTTAAATCATGACCAAGTGAGGTCAACCAGCTGGTTTGGGAACTCAAGTTCACACAGTGAATATTTGCTCCCTCAGACTCTGTAAACCACTGTGTAAGTGAAACACTAGGAGAGGTAGGATAATGGTCTTCATAGTGAAATTATGCGTATGCAAAACCAAGGCAGAAGTTCTGAAGAGAAATACTCCAGCATTTAAAAATCCTTCTTGCACTTTACACCCATTTCTCTTGTCTTTACACCTATCTGTGTACCCTCTCTTAGCGTATCTTTTTCTCCCCTTCTGTTCCTGTTGACATACATCCCTGCCTTCCCATCTGCTTTCTCCTCCTCTGTATTCAAGTCAGGGTGATTCCTCTGTGTGTTTGCTGAGTGTAACCGCTGAAGTCTCAGAAGACATGGTTTGTGTTTTTCAGCCTCTCGCCCAGTGCGGCGGCGGGGTTTGGCAGGCAGACGTGGCAATTACGGGAAAAGTTTTCTCAGCTCCTGCAGGCTTGGGATATGGCATGCTCATTGCAGGCACCTCAGAGGAATAGTGTAAGATGAAGCATGTGTAGTGCAGACAGAAACTTTGGAGAGCTTTACTGCCAGCTTCAATCAAACAGCCACTGAGCATGTGCATGCTGATCTTTAGAGGCTTACAACTTGGCCTAATTTGGGCAGATTTTCACAGGGACCACAAAAGGCATGTCGCTGACAGTGGTCCTTCTGCCAAATTGTAAGCTTTTGTGTCAAAGCCTGAAGTTCCTGAATGGTTATAAAGACTTTTTTCTTTTTCATCATGGGGAAAGCTATTCTTCCCCAGACTCATTCTTGAGAAAAGCCAAACCATTGTGGCTAAGTCTTTCCCAAAACAGTCAGTTTGAGTTGGCCTTGTAATATGAAGTAAGTTTGATCTAAAATGTGATAAAGTCAAATGCAGCAGAGAAGAAAAGCCTTAGAGAAAACGATAGGTGGATTTATCTTTTCATGTTGCTGCCTGCTCCACCCCACACTGAAGTCCATTTTAAAGAACTTACGATAGACGTTGTTTTCACTTTGGCTGCCTGAAGTATGCAGCCCTGCATACTGAGGCACGTAGCTTTTTAATTATGTTGATATGTGGCAATTGTCTTGTGGTGACTTGTCTTCTGGCTCTCGCACTGAAGGCCTTTTTTAAATAGATCTTAGAAACCCAGAATGGGCGTTTCCAAGATCGGTTTGCATGGATGCCACAATCACAGAAAGGGATCTGTGTTTCAGCTTCAGAGCAGCAGTAGCAGCCACCCTTGGCTCAGGGCTGAGCCCTGTCTGAGAGCTGAGGGAAGTGTGCCCCGAGTGCACCTTCCCCTCCTGTCCAGGGCTGGCTGTGGCACTCCCATTTTTGGGCTGGGCCGTACGTGGTGCAGGTGGATTTGTGTGAGCAATGCCTGGTGCTCAGGCAGATGTTCCCCAGCTCCTCTGGGGAGAAGGTGACAGGCCTTCTTTGCATAATACTTTAATGCAGCTTACAGGCTGTTCGTGGGAACACCACAGCGTGGGAACTCCTGGCCTAGGAAACGTGCGCACTAAAACTGTTCGCCCAAACCCAAGCAGTTGCTTTAAATATTCAAAAATACAGAAATCAGAACTTCAAAGTTGTAGCACCTGCAGATCTATTCTGTGCTCTATGTGTGTGTCGTGAGAGCTCTTGGCTCTCCTTCTGCTGCAGCAGTTCCCGACTGGGAGTTGCCAAGTCTGCGGAGAAGGAGGGGGACAGACTGGTGAGGAGCATAGGAGAGGAAGAAGGTGGGGATGGAGCAGCACCGAGAGGCTTCGGGGTGGGCATGGAAGCCCTGCTCACTCTTGGCTTGTCCCCAGCACTGGAGCCCCACTTGAACAGGGGTCCCTGCTTTTCCACGCTGCTGCCCACACTTCTCCTAAGCAGAGGGGGGGACGAAAGGGGAGAGAGACAGCTGCTCTTGGCCTTCTCTGCAGGCTGTTACACAAGTTTCAGAGAAGATAAGAAAACAGAAACTTAATAAAGTAGTAGATTAAAAAGCAGTTTCATAAATTAAGTCTTAGCAGTGTGTGTGTAAACAAGAAGGTTGGGATGCCCGCCTTTGGAGTATTTAGGTACACAGCACAAAATCATGTCTTTGCCATACTGGAGAGCATGCCAGGCATATACCTTGATGCTTTTGGTAGTGTGATGATGTTCATCATACCCAATAAAAATGCCCGGCTAAATAAAGCAGATTAATTAAGATAATCATAATCATTTGTTTGGGGGGCGGAGAGGAACATCGGGGAAAGGCATACTTACACCCCTTATATTGAGATTTGTCATAAAGCTGGAGATGAAATTGTCTTCCAGAAATATTAAGCCATATTTGTATCTTTAAAGAAACACTTCCTGCAATTCATTGAAGCGGTAGTGCTCTTCTTACTAATAACTCAACTTAAGTGCTGTCAGGCTGTCACTGGTTTGTTAATTTTGATGAGTTTGAGATGCTGTTCTAGAATTAACTGTTCATCCTGAGTACTTGAAAATAAAATAGTTCTAAGAACGCATCTGACACATGTAAACTGGTTTGTATGTTGCAAGTCCAAGGGAGGTACAGTAATGTGTTCTAGTTGATCAAAAAAGTGACTTAATGTTCAATTTTAATTTACTGTGTATGATTTGACACCAAAATCCATTACTTCACTCTGATCATTGGTAGCGCTTGATACAGTAACCCTTGTGGTCCCATGATTATTTTGAAATGTGATTTTATATTTTGTTTTGGTTGGTGTTAACAGAATACTCCCAGCCCCTGGTTACACCAGCCCACCCCAGTGACCTCAGCTGACAGCCTTGGTTTACTGAGTCACATTCCCGTGCGACCGTCCAGTGCAGATCCCCTGCGGCCTCTCAAACTGACAACACATTCCAGCCCTCCGTTGTCCAAGAGTATCGCAGAGCATCGCAAAGAGTAAGTTTGCTGTTCAGCTCAGTGTGAGGGGGTACATTTCAGCACTCAGTGTTGCCTTCCAGCTTCCTTTTAGTTTATTTGTAGGTATGGGTGCCTGTGATAGAGACAGGTTTGTCAGTGTGCTGCTTTGTTGGCTTGGAATGATATTTTAGTTCATGAACCATCTGAAGGCTTTCAAAAATTGTACCTAATATAAAGAGAAGGTTTTTTTGTGTTAATAGATAACTTTGTTTGGTGCATGGGAAGAAAGGTCTTCCATTAGAACATTGCGCTGCATTCAGACTAACCTGTGTTTGCTTAACCTTTTTCAAACAGAGAACTGGAGAGAAAAGCATTTGTTGAACCTTTGCGTTCTGTTACCACTGCACCAGTAAAGACTGAGCTAGAGCAGAGCAGAACACAGACAGCAAAGGAGAGCCATATGCACAGACATTTTGCAGATCCAATGTTGAACCAGCTGCCAAGGCCACCGCAGGAGACTGGGGAACGACTGAGCAAATACAAAGAAGAGCACAGACGGATACTCCAAGAAAGTATTGAAGTTGCTCCTTTTACAGCTAAAATAAAGGCACTGGAGGGGGAGAGAGAGAACTACTCCAGGGTAACATCCTTATCTTCAAGTCCCAAAAGCCATTCAGTGAAATATGACAAAGATGCTGAACGCTCTGTGTCAGAACTATATAAAATGAAGCATTCAGTTCCGCAGAGTTTGCCACAGAGTAACTATTTCACCACCTTGTCTAACAGTGTAGTAAATGAACCTCCAAGATCGTACCCATCCAAGGAAGCTTCAGGTGCATATGTTGATAAGCAAACTAACTGTCCTTCAACAGCAGCTAGTCCCCAGGCTCTCCCATCTTACATTTCTTCTCTTTCAAAACCTCCACCTTTAATTAAACACCAACCAGAGAGCGAAGGCTCTACGAGCAAGGCACCTGAGCAGCTTTCACAGTCAGTGCAGTCTCACTCCGTAAATTCTTTCAGAAGTGACAGCAGGAGCCCCACTCAGCTGTCAATCTCATCCTCAAATACACTCCGGAGTATGCCTGCCTTGCACAGAGCCCCTGTGTTTCACCCTCCCGTGCACCACAACCTGGAGAAGAAGGAAAGCAGCTATAGCAGCCTTTCACCTCCGACTCTAACCCCTGTTCAGCCCGTTAATGCTGGTGGTGGCAAAATACAGGAGTTGCAGAAACCACCAACTTTAGTACCTGAGCCCAAGGAAGCTCAAGCTGTTTACAAGGGCACTTCTGAACAGAATGTGTCAGAAATGTGGAAGTCTAATAATGCCCCAAATAACGAAAAAGTGGATTGGCACGTTGAAAGAATGAGTGGAAAATCACAGTCTGCTACAGCATCTGTTATTGTGCGTCCTCCTTCTAGCACGAAGTACGACAGTGTAGCAGCAGTGCATCCTGCTTCCAAAGATCGAGCTAGTGAGAGATCCTCAGCTGTGACAAATCAAGCAGATTGCCTGAAAACAGCGGAAGCCAGGGAGACTGGAAGAATCATTTTGCCAAATATGAACTCAGACAGTGCTCGCACACAGTATGAAAAGAAATTTCCAGCTGTCTCACAAGGCAGCATTCCTCGTGCTGCCACCCCCACCACAACCATCATCTGCAGTACCAAAACGGATGTCACCACATCAGCAGCGACGACGACGAGCGTGTCGAGCCGGGGCAGCTCAGAGGTGACTTACTCCTTATCGAGCACGGTGCTGGCATGCCCGGCGCTGGAGTGCCCGGCCTCGAGAGCGGCGAGTCAGGCGGTGGCGCAGGCACAGGAGTGCAAGGTCAGCACTCCAGCTCCGGTTACACCCGCTGCTGGCAGCATTGGCAGCACCGCTCAGCCCAGCTCGGCGTTCTCCACCTCTACAGACTTTGTCCATTTGAAAAAGCACAAGGCAGCGTTGGCTGCAGCTCAGTTTAAAAGTAGTAACACCAGTGAGACCGAGTCCAACCCTGTGAAAAATCAGACATTTTCAACCTCTCTCTCCCTAGACAGTGGTACTGTCTGTAATACAATAAACAAAGCGAACTCTGTAGGCAGTGGGCAAACTTCCCAGGCGAGTCAGCCAAACTACCACACTAAACTGAAAAAGGCTTGGCTAACAAGGCACTCGGAGGAAGATAAAAACACTAATAAAAAAGAGAATTCAGGGAACAGTGTTTCAGAAATTATTAAGCCATGTACTGTCAATTTAATAGCTTCTACATCAAATGATTTGCAAAACAACATAGATAGCAAAATCCTGGCAGATAAGTTGGCGAAGGAAGATAAGCACCCAAGGAGAAAAGGCAAACGAACTTACGAGTCTGGCTCTGAAAGCGGCGACTCTGATGAAAGTGAGAGCAAGTCAGAGCAAAGGACTAAACGGCAGCCCAAGCCAACTTACAAAAAGAAACAAAATGATTTGCAGAAAAAAAAGGGTGATACCGAGGAAGAAGTGAAACCAAATGGTGTTCTTAGCAGGAGCGCCAAAGAAAAAAGCAAGCTGAAGTTACAGAGCGGCAGTAACAGCAGTGAGTATATTAATCTGATCTGGAAGACACAGACTCAGGTGAAGTCTAACACTGATAATACTGGAGGTCTTGTCATGCATGGTAGCTGGGAAAAGAGTTAAAAAGCATGCTGTGTAAAAGAAGAGCCAGATTTGTCTTGAGGCCGTTTGAAATACCCTGGTGTAAGAAATTCAGTATTTTGTAAATCTGTGTTAACAGACTGGTTCTTGGCCTAAAAATAAGCAGCAAAAAATGGTTTATGCTGTCCATCAGAATTGAGCAGGCGGGTACATACAGTTGTGACACTTGTACTGAGAGACATATATATGTTGTTTTTTTTTTTTTAATTTTAAGATCTAATGCCTCTATTTTTAGAGCACTGCTGGAGGGAGAGATTCTCTTTTGTTGAACTTTAATTCATCCTTTGATCAGAAAGCCAGAGGCAGTTCCTTGAGAGCCTGATGTCACTCTGTTATGATTTGGTTAATTTAATGAAAGGTTTAAGGGGGGGAGCATCATTTCACATTCCTAACTAGCATGTGTAGTACATGGTGTTAACATTCCCCTTGTTTGAGGAATAAAGAAATTTAGGGAAATACAATTTTCAATTTAAATGTAATACTGTACCATGTAGCAGATAGTAACTAGATTAATCTGAAAAGAGAAACTGGTCTGCCAAGACAAAGGATTCTTTTTTAAGAACTTGCTTTTTTATCCCAATTTATTCTTCTCCAAGGATTCTTCTTTGGTCTTTGTTCTGGTTCAGTATGAGAGAGTCTACCATTAAATTACTTTTTGTAAGAATTTTTAAGTACAGGTAGCAAGAAAATGAGCAATGCTGCCTGTAATTACATTCTGTGGCTTTTCATTGTCTGGTGTATAGTTACTCTTCAGGTACCTGAGAGTACTCGATGCCTAGGTTATACTGGTTGTCTGTCTGAGGGGTTCTGGGTATTGGGTCCAGTGATAGCAGTATTACTTTTTTCTCCCCTCTCTCAACCAAAGGGAAGATCAAGGCAAACATGCCTGTAAAGTCTTTTTCAGCTTCAGTTCTTAAAGTAAACTGTAAACATACACATGTAACACGTCAGGTCTTTATGACCTTTATATTGTTGCAACAGATTTTTTTTGTGGTTATAATTCCTTACAAAAAGAATTTTGCACAAAGATTTACACAAAAACATAGTCAACCTTGAGGAGATTTGAAGAAAGAAGAAGTTCCTCTGGGATGGCTGCCTGGGCTTTCTGTAGGTGGCTGAAGATAACTAACTGTGCTTCTGGATCTGGGGCTCAGTGGCAGTTTTGCAGCATGGGTGGTAACTGGATACTGTGGGAGCTGAAAACTGCTTTGTCCTGGTGCCGGTTTGGAAAGCCCCAGGAGCTCATGTACTAGCCAGTGTGCTCAGAGCTCCAGGCTGTGAGGCTCCCTCCTGCAAAGCAAGGCTTTGCACAGCCCTCCAAGGGTTGGGGGTCTTCCAAGTTCCTATCCGCAGAGCTTGAAGCCTAGCAGCTCCCCCATGACACCCAGGATCTCTGCTTTCAAGGCAGAAAACATTGTTTTGGACTAGTAAACCTGGACTTTGGCCATTTCTGCTCCCAGGTTTTAATCCAGTTACTGGCATGCCCTGGATGAGTGTGGAGTGCAGTTTGTAGGCCATGAACTGAGACATAGGCAGTCTGTCACTTGCCAAGTTTGCACAAGTCATCCCTGGCAAAATACCGATGTGAACCCAGGTACCAAGTCCAAAGTTAGCACCCTGACCTCTCTATCATCTGCATCAGATCCCTGTTTGCAGGACACGAACTTTCAAGAGTAGTGGTAAATGAAATGACAGGTACTTCTGTCTATCTGCAGATGAGATTGGTGCCACTTTTAAGAGCCATTAAAATGAAAGCCTGGTTAAATAACAACAGGATTCAGTTTCAAAACGTGTATGTGAAAATTGCACATATTACTCAATAGACTTGCTCCTTGTGTTACTCAGTGTCAGATCTGCTGACTTCAGTATTGAAAATAGAATTATGCTGCTTAGCCATGCAAAGCCAACAAACTCCACACAGAGCAAATGTATTCTGTGAACAGAGCTGCTCTTCTGTAATCATATCTGTAACCTTCAGCAAAAATAAGTTTTGAAGAAGCAGGGATGTGAGTTTTTTTGGTTTTGAGTTGGTTTTTTCAAGTTTTGCTTTTGTTCATTAAATTATTGCCTTTTTTGCCTACATCTTCACTTGAAACAGTTCAGACCTGCCTTTCTTGAGGTATTTATTTATTTGGTCTGTCAGAATGAGATTCTGAGGATGGTTTTAGAATATTTGGTGCATGATGCACGTAATATAAGAGAAAATGCAGTGTCCTGGGAGCTCAGCAGGTACTTCATTGTGCTCCTGCCTGCCTAAGTTTAACTGGAACCTTTGCTTTTTTAACTTTGGTGCTCACAGGCAGACAAGTGGAAATAATAATGGAATATGTTATGCAGGTAACAAATGTACATGAAAGAAATATTGAACGCCAGCTGATCTTGGCTGTGGTCTGTGAGTAAGGACTGCCAGTGCCTCATCTGACACCCTCCTTGTTTTGCAGCTGGAATACCTCGCTCAGTATTAAAAGATTGGCGCAAAGTAAAGAAGCTGAAGCAAACAGGAGAGTCCTTTTTGCAAGATGATTCTTGTTCTGAAATAGGACCAAATTTGCAAAAATGCAGAGAATGTAGGTTAATCAGAAGTAAGAAAGGAGAAGAACCAACTCACTCACCAGTATTTTGTAGATTTTACTACTTTCGGCGGTAAGTACGACTATTTTCCTGATAATGTGGTGTTTTAAAAATAATACACACAAAGGACTGGCATGCCTGAAAGACGTCTGATTTTTCTGGCTCAGTCAGTCTGCTCAGTAAAAGAAAGCATCTAATTTAACAGTATTTACATTTGTATTTATTTCTTTTGTGGATTCACTTCATTGCTGTTTAAAGCTTTATAGCAAAGACATCAGAACATCTGCCTGGTGTACCTTAGGCAAGCAGAAAAAGCAGCACATCACCATTACACAGGTGTCTGATATTTGAAGTGGGATTTTCAAAAGGCGAGCTTCAGTTTTTCTGGACAAGTTGTACAACCACAGAGTTGCACTTATTTGTAATTGTTCTTATGCCAGTCTATGGTGGGAATGCTGCTCCAGGTTTTCTGAGGACACGGAGGAGTTGTGACCTCCCTTTTCACAATTACTGGCCCATCAAGGAAAACTCAAAAGGAAGATTTCCCAGGGTGCAGAGTAGTGCACGTGGTGCAGGCAGCAAGAAACTGTTCTCTGGATTGAGTTTAATTTTTTTATAATGAAGCCTTAGTTACAAGATTTGGTAGTCCTGCTGGAGTCATTTCAAGGTTGGACTCTGAGTACCTTCTGTATAAGGGTATTTGTGTCCTAATGTGGCAAAGTTGGAGTTTTGGTGGTTTTCCCCCTGTAAAGGAGAGAACATAAAGTTTTGTCAGCATTTTAAAACACGGTTATGGAATTTAAAACTTCTAATGTTTTTAACTGTACTGTGGTAAATTTTGCAGGAGTTTAATTAGGTCTAGATAGTAGGGCCTGAATTGTATACAAAGTTTGCACTTCTGTTGGAAGTTGTAACTCAAAGTTCATACTTTCTTCTTGTTCATTTGAATACCTGTCTAAATGTAATTTTTGGTACTTCTAAATTCAGGACTATATTGCTGCTATAAATTCCTTAACTATTCTAATAATGATGTGTAAAAATAAGCTAAATAGGCCCAGGGTTAGTGGCCTGGTATTGGGTAGGGTAACAGGAAAGCCTGTAGTTACTTTAAAGGTCAGACCTTAGCAGATAAAAAAAGCATTATGTCCTCTTGGTGATTTCTTCTGCCTGGAAAGATTTAGAGTTTGAACCCCTGTTTTCTGAGTATGAGAGCAGTAGGATCCAAAACATATAAAACACGAGTCAGACTGAGTGACTGCTGATGCCGACGCTCCAAAAATTGAAAGTGAGGAGTAGGTGGAACCAAACTTTGACAAAAAAAGTAAAAAGTGTGAATTTTGCTGTGTGCAATTCTAAAGCAGTAATAAATGCTACAGAGAGGAAACAATGAGTAAATAGAATGCAAAAAACTGTGTGAGAGGTTGGTTTTGGGTTTTGTCCTTCCTTATTGAGCATTTTAAAACCATTTTCATAGTAGCATTTATTTTAAAATTAAAATCATGTTAGGATGCTAAAGAAGGTGAGAAGACTTTGGTATCATAAGACTTAGGCAGCAAGGTGAAGTAGCAAGTGAACTGTAAGTCACAGAATACAATGATACATGCAGTTAAACTATGTGTTTTCATTTTTAGGTTATCTTTTAGTAAGAATGGAGTGGTTAGGATAGATGGTTTCTCCTCTCCTGATCAATATGATGATGAAGCACTGAGTTTATGGACCCATGAAAACTATGAAGACGATGAACTGGACCTAGAAACTTCTAAATACATTCTAGACATCATAGGTGATAAATTTTGTCAGTTAGTAACATCTGAGAAGACAGCCATGTCCTGGGTGAAGAAGGACGGTAAGGAAATCTCGATGCTCTCAAATGTTGTGCAGTTTCCCCTGAGTGACCCGTTGCTTCCTTTGGAGTAGCTCTGTTCACCAGACTGTCGTGTTGGATTTTCCTAGGCTGTTCTCTAAGAGGGCATGGGGGGAGGGGGAAGGTTCCTTCCTTGGGGCCAGCCTGTTGCTGGGCCAGGCTGCTGTTGGGATTGGAGCAGCCTCAGGTCCCAGCTTGGCCTCCAAGCCAGAGCAGCCAGCTCCAAGCCAAGGCCCACAGCGCGCCAGGCACTGACTCCTGCCAACAGACAGTGTGTTTCTTGTGTGCCTCCTTCCCAGAACAAAGGAGAAGAACGTAGCAGAGCATGTGCTAACACTGCCACCTCCTCCCCACCAAAGCCACAGTCAGTCCTTCTGGCCCATGGCAGATGGACACTGGCTCCATGGAAACAGGCTGGTGGCTATACTAATTCCAGGCAATGTGAGGAGGAAGTGGGGCAGAAAACAGACGTACTGGCCAGGTCTCCAGAACAGGCACCTCCCTCCCCTCCTGCCCGCTTCAACCATCCAGCTCACCAGTTTGGCTGCCCTTGAGATTAAACGTGTCCCATGGGCAGTCAGGGCAGAAGCACAGCTCTCCTGAGCAAATGAAGTTAAAAGTATTTGTTAAAGAGGTTCTTCATACTTGGAGCAGTATTTTTCCTGTATGACTTTAGTCTGTGTTTTTTGAATGCTTTATTTCTTTACAGTGTGCTGATAGTAGCATTGATGGGAAGGCCATGTAATGGAACTAAGGGGGTAGATATTGATGGTCTGTTTATGAAGGATCACCTTCCTCCCCCAACAGCCAGCTGTGTCTGAGGGGAAACCTATGAATGCTTCATCTATAAAGACTGTTCATTCTGTGCTTTGCATTTAAATTTCAGTCCTTTTATTCTGCTTATTTTGTATTTCAGCCAAAATTGCATGGAAGAGAGCAGTGAGAGGAGTCCGTGAGATGTGTGATGCATGTGAAGCCACATTATTTAACATTCATTGGGTCTGCCAAAAATGTGGATTTGTGGTCTGCCTAGATTGTTACAAAGCAAAGGAAAGAAAAAGTTCTAGAGGTCAGTTCTTTATGAACTAGAGTATTGTATAGGCTGTTTATTCTCATTTGTTGCAGAGCTGCTGATCCACTATAACTGTCTTTCTGTAAAGTGTTAAATTACTGCTTGTGTGTTTTGGTTTCTCTTAGATCTTTTTGCCTCTTTTGTCAGTAAATATAGAATCAGTCATTCAGAAAGCGACTGCTGTGGGGGCTATTTTAGCTCTTTGTCCACGTTTCAGTCGTTTTGTGTGGATTGTTGGAGGTTGCTTGTGCCTTGCCCCTCAAGGTTAAATCTTGTTCTTCAGTTGTGAGACTGACACTCCATTACACTTCCCTGCTTTATGGAAGCTCATTGCTGTTAAGACTGGCCTTGATTTGAATGCTTTCTGGAGTTCTCTTCAGAAGTATGTGGCTTGTCACACTGACTTAACAGCCTATTTTATAGCTTTTTTATAAAAAAGATGGGAGATGAAGAATACTTCACGTAGTATTTTAAATGAGTGTTAATGGAGGTCTCACAGTCCATTACCCTACACACATACCCAGTTTAATGTAATTCCTGAGCTTTAGTGGAAATGTTGAGTTCACTCTGTAAAGAAGTGTAACAGGACTGACTTGCAAACCTCTGATTTCTGGGTGACCCAGCCTGGTTGCAGTTTGAAAGGAGGAATGCTGGGAAGATTGATTTGGTCTTTGAGCCCTGGGCTGTGACACTGGTGCTCAGGCAGCTTGGTGGAATGGATTGCCTTCCCTGGGAGGCAGGCACTGTGCCCTGGCACAGCTCTGCGGTCAGACACTGTGCCAGGAACTGATTCAAGTATAATGCTGTTTGGAAAAGCATTTCCATGTTTGTCATAGCAGTGTAATGTCACAGATGTGAAATGTTAGTAAAATAAAGTTTAACTGCTAGATGGCAAAGCTCTGCTAAGTGGAGAGTCTCATCCACTTTGTCTCTGGCTTGCTGTGAGAAGCCTCCTACACTGCAGTTAGAGGATATTCCCAGAGACTTCCATCGAAGCCTGAAGATTTTAGGGAGCTAGTGCCAGTGTTTTCCAGCACTGGGAACAGTTGTTAATGCTTTAATGCTGGAGGCTCTTCCACCAGCTCTCCACTGGCTTAAGTCTGTGTGTGCATCCCTCTGACGTGGCTTGGGATATGTGCCGAACATTATTTACCCTGGTGGGAGCATGCAGCCCGAGGCTTTTTATAGTGTGTGTGTGTGTGTGTGTTAACCAGCCAGGAAAATTTTAGTAAAATGTTTTAGAAGTTTGAAAAAGCAGTATGAAGAAGGAGGCTTCTTTTCAGTCTTCTAACAGGGAGGACTTTCTCCTTTCTGTTCATCACGTTACATACAAAAGCAGAGGCACGACAGTTTCTCTTGCTGTGGCTTCATTTCTAATGATGCTGCAGGGTTTGTGTGAACTGTATTTCTCCTTTGTCACTCTAATTAAAATGTTCAGAACCACCCACCCATCTCTGTATAATAGCACTTTATATTACACCATTTTTCCTGGAACCGGTAGTTGTTTTTACAGTTGCTAAATGTAACAGAGAATCCCCTGGTTTTTCCCGGCTTCAGCAGGAATGTTAGAGGTTTAAATATTCCATATTCAGATACTTATCAATGACTTCTCTCATTACTACATGAATGAATGAATGAATGTGCAACCATTGTTACCTTCAGACAGTTCATGGCACCATCAAGTGGAATGCCACGTTGGGCATTTCAGTGGGAAAATAAACTAAGTAGATATATGCTATTTTGTTTCTTGATTTATTTATGTTTGTGACCAGTTAGATATTTCCATGTTTTAAGAGTTACAAAAACTGCAAAACAGCTTGCAAATCTAATATTTATCTGAAAGGAACATATTCGGTATGTTGTGTACCTAGTACAGTGTAAGAAAATAATGCTTTAAATGTGTTAAATGTTTCCTTTGGTCTGCTCCTTAGTTTACAGTGCTGGAGCATGAGGAAGCTCATGAAAGGTTTTGGAAAAATGTCTTTAAACTAGCAGTTCAGTGGATAGAACACAAGGTTGGGGGTTGAGAGAGAAAGTAGCATTCTTTCTGCCCCAAAGTCATGGAGCAGATTGGTGACCACTTGGCTTGGCCAGGCAGATTTTGCTCTCATTCTTCCTCTGCTTTCTCTTTATGCTGCATATTTCAAGACAGCCTTCCTGCAACTTTATAGAAAGCCTCTCTCTCCTACCAGTTAGGCCCTCTCTGCTGCCACAAATGGTTTTCAACCAATACATGCAGACTTAAGATTTTACGGTTGCTTTCTTCTAAGTTGCAATTATTTCAGATTTCAATGCTGTTAAAACTCTGTTTTACTTATTGTGAAAAGTAGCTGTTGTACTCAAGTCTCTGTCACAAAGGATACCAGGACAAAAGACTCAGTATGTGCAGAAAAACATTTCTGACTAGAACCAGTCTGTCAAACGTTGGCTCTGTCTGTGTACACCCTAAGTCAAGTAAAACATTGGTCATGTTGTTTTGCAGATAAGGAGTTGTATGCCTGGATGAAGTGTGTGAAGGGACAGCCTCACGATCACAAGCACCTGATGCCAACACAGATTATTCCAGGCTCTGGTAAGACCATGTGTGAACAAGCAGAATGTGTTTTTTCCCATGTCTTTCTCTGAAGAGAGGCCAGAGTTGTTTCTTGAAACTTCTCGTTTTCCATTTCAAAATCTGGCAGTTGAGTTCAATCATGGCAGGAAGGCAGGTGATTCTGGGCAGTTCCCAGCAATGGGCAGAGGTGATTCAGAATTCTTGGAACCCAGTAAGTTTCCTGAAGCAGTGCAGTTAGGTGTGGTGGTGGTGGTGGTTGTTAGCACAAATTTACTTGAAATTTCTGGCAGCATTGATACAGACCAGAAAATAAAAAACTCAAATGTGCCCTTAATAAATAGATTCCCAGGTTATTTTAAACTGACAATAGGGAGCCAGTCATTATGTTGCGGATTGTTACTTGTTAGTTCTGGTAAAAATGAAGGTTAGTTATGATTCCATAACAAATTCAGATTGTGACATTCCTCAGAGCAGATTCCAGACTGAAACTGGTTTTAATTTTAAATTGTGAAGTGAACCACTTGTCTGGAAGCAGCACAGTGAGGACTACCCATGTACCCTCAGTGTTGTTCTCCTGTGTGTGACCAGTACCAAACAGCTTTCATTTACATGGCCACATACTGATCTTTTTGTCAGGACGTGGCTCACTTCAGTCTGTAGTTGATGATTTTATTAAATGGAATGATGATGCACCCATGGAACAGTGAGGAGTAAATAATGAATGACTGGCTTGCCTGGGGTGTGCCATGCAATGGGAATGCAGAGTACAGGTTAGATTATTCTGGAGAGTAGTGTGCAATTACTTAATTAAAGATCTTCTCTCTTTCTGCAAAAGCTTTAAGATAAAGTGGACAGTCATTTTAGAGTAGTTTTGAGTGTCACATTTAGCATTTTTAAGAGTATAAAGATACTTGGAGATAGCATTTTAGCATCACAGCGTGTGTATTATAAAGAGGGTCACAAAATGATTGACAGCTACTGATGGTTTCCTTCTTAATTGTTTTCTAGTTTTGACAGATCTTTTAGATGCTATGCACAATATTAGAGAAAAATTTGAAATTAAATCCCATTGTCAGTGCACCAGCAAGCAGAGCACGCAGGCTGGCAAGCTCCCTGCAATGAATGGTGTATCTCAGGTGAGTCTAAAATGTGTGTGTATATTGCAGTTGCTCAAATGTTCTAATTCTTGTGGATTTCTGTATTTGAATAGTGCCAGTTGCATTTTAATGTGCATATGTGACAGCTAAGTGCTAGCCATGGCTCTGAAATACGTTAAAGCAAAGCTGTGTAGTTAAAAATGAATTTGTTCTTTACAGGTTTTGCAGAATGTCCTTAACCACAGTAATAAAATTTCTCTGTGCATGCCTGAGTCTCAACAGCAGAACACTCCTCAAAAGTCTGAGGCAAATGGTAACTCGAGTCCAAGGAGTGATGTAAGCACAGACAGCAAGTTAACACCGCCCGAATCCCAGTCCCCCCTGCATTGGTTGGCTGATCTTGCAGAGCAAAAAGCCAGAGAAGAAAAGAAAGGTATGTTTGGAACTGTATCTTGTTCATGACTCTGGGGGCACCACTGGTAATATAAATTGAATGAATTAGGAAAAAGTAACGCTGTTTTGTGTTCACAAAAAGAAAAGACAGTGTTCTTTCTCCCATTAAATTTAACCTTGAAACTGCAGTGCCTTCTCCTGGTGGCATCAGAATCCCAGAGGAGCCACTGGTGGAATGCACGGGTGAAGTGGCAGCATTTCTAGCTGCTGCATCTCTCATTTGGGCCGGGTGCTCACTCAGCTGCATGGCTGAGGTGCTGAGGAAGGCCTTTTCTTGGTCACACTGACTGCATTTTGAAGGAACTAGTTCATTCTTGGTGTGTTTTCAAGTGGACAAAGCAGTGGTGCTACAGTCTGTTACCACCACTGTGAAGTGGATGATAGTGGTGCTGTTCCTCTGTCTGCATCATGATACAGCAGTGCAAACTTCCAATAATGATTATTTTTGTTTTAGAGAACAAAGAATGTCCGTCTGGAAAACATTCAAAGGAAGAGAAAGACCAGGATAATTTGGAGTCCCAAAACTGTAAAAGTTCCCCTCCTGCATCCCAGAACAATGAGCAGGGCTCAACCTTACGAGACTTACTGACTACAACAGCAGGCAAACTGCGCCTGGGCTCTACTGATGCTGGCATTGCTTTTGCTCCAGTTTACTCCACAGGAGCAGCAGTAAGTGTTTACAAGAAACAACAGTTTTTCTTACAGGATTTGAAAGTCTGTCATTTGTCTTGGCACGTTGTCTGGTAGCTGTATTGCTTTAAATACTCATTTATAATGAAAGCTTCATATGTACGTGCACACATTAACATTTCATTTATTTTTATGTATGGTGATAATTGATACAACATCCGAAATGTCATTCTGCTGCAGAAGGAATAATTGCATTAACTTCACTTGTTTTTACGTAGTTTAAGCACACGTTTGTTTTCTAACAGAGTGGCAAGAGTGGAAGGACTATGCCAAACATCCTTGATGACATAATCGCTTCAGTAGTAGAAAACAAGATTCCACCAAATAGAGCACCAAAGATAAATGTAAAATCTGAAATAAAAGATGAGCCAAAGGATGATAAAAATTGCATTCAGGATGATTGCAGTAAACGGTACAGTGATATTCAGTATTCATGGATCTGTGATAAGCATGTTCTGTGGCTCAGAGACCATAAAAACAGCAACAACTGGAAGCTCTTCAAAGAGTGCTGGAAACAAGGCAGGGTAGGTATTGAGCTGTGTGGTGTGTGAAGTGACCTGTGTGATCTCTGGGGGCTTGTGTTGAAGGACAGACATGTGGGACTCCCTGTTTGAAGCTGTATTGTTAGCAGGGGGCAGAAGTCTCACAGGGATAGCCCAGAGGTGAACCCCATGTAGTTAAACCTCAGTCAGCTGCTAATGGTGGGTCAGAAATTGCTGTTGTGGAGTTTCAGGTTCTGAAAAGAGGTGTGTGACACTTTGGGAAGGGGTGCTGCTGGAGGAAGTGTTAACAGCTCACCAGGGCCAAGGTCTTCACTGTGTGTTTTGGGTGCATTTGTACTTGGGAAAGAATAAGCATTGACCCCTTCGTTTTATTTTACCTTTTACAGCCTGTTTTGGTGTCTGGTATGCATAAGAAAATGAACTTCAGCCTGTGGAAAGCTGAGTCCATTAGTCTGGATTTTGGAAACCAGCAAGCTGATATCTTGAATTGCAAAGACAGTATCATTTCAAACACCAATGTCAAGGAGTTCTGGGATGGTTTTGAAGATGTTTCAAGTATGTTTCTGTAAATGTATTATCCTATTGATTCTGAACATGCTCAGTGTTAGAAACTGCAGTTAAAAATAATCTTTATGGATCTTGAGGCTTTGAAGAAACTTGAAAAAGGAAGTTGTAGGTAATTCGTTTCCAGAGAACATGATGGAAAACTTGCATTTTGTATGTCTGCAGAATTAAAGATGCACTGTTAAACCAGTTAGGTCTGACTAGGAAACCAAACAAATGCCATTGTTCCTTAACTGGCTGAGTTTGGTTTATATCATTCTTGAGTTTTGGAATAATCTGCTGTTTTATGCGTGAAATTTTGGAGTTTTGACAGGCTAAGAGTTCAGTGCTGTGTTTTAGTTGAATAAAGTATAACACCAACAGTGTATTAGGTTTAATAATTTCTGTGTTACTTGCAGAACGGCAGAAAGTAAAAAACGGGGAAACAGCTCTACTAAAACTGAAAGATTGGCCTTCTGGTGAAGATTTCAAGGCCATGATGCCAGCAAGGTATTTTGGGTTTAATATTACACGTTCTTAAGTCAGTCTATATGTTGGGCTTTTTTCTCTCTACGTAATGGCACAAGTTCAATTAAATTCTTCTTTCTTTTCTCCTCCAGATATGAGGACTTACTAAAAAGTTTACCCTTGCCTGAGTACTGTAGTCCAGAAGGAAAACTCAACTTGGCTTCTCATCTGCCAGGATTTTTTGTGCGCCCGGATTTGGGACCCAGACTGTGCAGTGCTTATGGTGAGTGTACCCCACAAGTGCAGGAGCCTCTGCCCTTAAACTGTGGAATATCACACATTACAATGCTTGATAGAAAGCTGAGCTTGCTTGAAGGATAATTGTTCATTCAGTGTAGGAGAATGACTTGAATATTAACACACATGCACCTCAGGCACGAGAGTTTATTTGCTTCTGCATTTCTCCCACTTTTTTTGTGCTGTTACAGTCTTCTGAAGCATATAAATGGTTATGTGCTTCTACACAGAGATAGAACCTGTCTTTAGTAATACTGTATGACAGAATACTTCATGAGATATTACTGTGTTCATAATGCTGGCCATAAATAAATCTCAGCATATTTCTCATCATTTGTTTTGCCTGCTGAACACTCAAAAACCTATTTAGAAAGGGTTGTTTCCCTCAGACCTTTTTCCATCTGTTCCTTCTTCTGCAAAGAATTTTGTTGAATTCTGTTTTACAGATTGTTTTAGCAGGTCAAGAAATGAGTGGTAATTTGTGAAATGATGGCTTTGTAAGTTCTCTAGGTGTCCTTTGAAATAAACATATTAACAATAGTGATCAAGGCTTGGATCTGAAGAGCCGAGTCCTTAATACCCCTCATACAGTACTGCTGTAAGGCAGAGTGTTCTAAAGTGTCCTTTAGACATAAGAATAGGTATTTTCACCACTTAAAACTGAAGTTAATTTTCCTCTTTGTTGGGGGATTGCTTTGATGAAGATTTGTGCTCACAGCCAGACATAAATATGCCATATTTGATAACCTTGTTTGTTCATTGTATCTATTGTTCCCTGAGCACCCTGAAAGGCTGAGGAGGAATGAATGGAACACAGTGGTCAGAACTGACTGTTGTGTGGAAACATGTTTTGTTCTGACATAAATAGGGACTGTTACCTGAGCTAAGAGATACCTGAAGGTCTCTGTTAAAAAGTAACATTTTCTTGTTTAGCAAGTGAACCAAAAGCATGTTTGTAGTTGTGTATCTCAGTGATGCTTAGTATGCTTTCAGAAATTCCCCCTCAGCTGTTGCACGTTTCTGTTTGAAGGTGAATGTGAAATGCAACAAATCTTAATTTTATCTTGTAACATAGGTGTGGCTGCTACTAAAGACCATGATATAGGAACCACAAATCTCCATATTGAAGTTTCTGATGTCGTGAATATCCTTGTTTATGTTGGCATAGCAAAAGGCAATGGAGTACTTTCCAAATCAGGTAAAGTCCTCACTGTACCAGGAGTAGATGGACTGAATGTTCTTCTGAAGGGGATGGAAGTGCTTGCTTAGACCTGGGAGGTTCTTTGTTTTCAAGAGTTTGCACACATACTAGTTTTGCATAAAATACTCGGCAGTTCATGAATTATGAAGTGGTATTTCAGACTGTTTTCACTTTTTTTGCCTTTCCCTGTAATTGATGCACCATTCCTGTGCTGGGACTGGCACAGCTAATGAAAGTGCAGGATGAAGGATTTTCTCTGGCAGCTGTGGTGGTTCTAACAATTATGTCAGGATGATGTATTTGCCAAACCTTCTGTTTATTCTGCTCCTTCTGGATGCACTGTGTTTACTCTATTGAATTTGGACTGTAATGTAATTTTTCAGCACTGGAGAGCTTAAATTGGTGTATGTTAGTCCTTTCTAGGAGGTTTATTGCTTATGTGAAACAGTCTTTAAATCACTGAAATAGTTTGTTTCTTTCTCCTTTTTCTTTTGTCCTCTTATTCCATAAACAGCAAATGTAGATTTTGGGTGTGATTAATAGAGCTGCAGTAAGGTTTGTCTTTTATTTGGTTCATTTTCATTTGGGTCTGCACTGAGTTAATGGCAGCAAACTTGGGCATCCTGCTAGAACAGCGTGCTAAACACTGCTTGTGCTGCTGACTGCAGGAAAACACCATTTTCATCTTTTAATTTTTTGGTACCAGCCGTGCTAGGTTATTTCAAGTAGGAGATTGTGTTCTGTCAAATTCAAGAAGGGTGAAAAAGTTTAAAAATTAAATGTATTTTTAAGGTATTCATGTCCTAGTACCCAGTTTCAAACACTGAACAAAAAGATCACCTGGGGGGCTTCTGTTGTATTCAGCAAACTCACCCAAGAAATTTGAAAAGGGGTTTAGTTTCAAAGTTTTTCTTCTGTCTCAGTCTTAAAAGAGTATTTTTGTTGAATCTTAGGAGTTCTGAAGAAATTGGAGGAGGAGGACTTGGATGACCTTTTAAGGAAGCGGTTGAAAGATTCAAGTGAATTACCTGGTGCTTTATGGCACATTTATGCTGGCCAAGATGCTGACAAGATACGAGAGTTTCTGCAAAAGGTTAGATTCATTACACATAATTTCTAAATTACCTCAGTAATCAGTAAATCAAAGGGGGCTGGCAAAAACCACAACCCCTCCCCGACAATGTTAGGGCTCTTAGTGAAGGTGGAAGCACTGGGATAACAGATCCATATAACATATTCTTTCTTAGCTGCAGTGCAGCATGTGAGGAACAAGTTAGAGCCACATCAGAACCTTTCAGGTTATGTAGGAGGAATATCTATCCTTCAGTGGCGTTACATTTAGGGAAACATCTGGGAAGAAGTTTTCTGTGCGCTGTCTTTCAGCATGTTTTCATCTTCTGGAAGGCAGCCTGGATAGATGACATAGAAATACCAAAATATCACTGAAGTGGTTGCTCGAAGAAACATTTTCTCTCTTCTTCTGTGGGAAGAAATCAGTAGAGTTTTAACTGGCTAAACCAAAGGGGTCCCTAAACAGGCTGGAGGCCAAGGGCTCTACTGCCAGCAGGGAAAGCCTAAGAAATGTAGCAGAGAAGATTCTCTTGGACAATAGAGCAGTGTTTCTGTACCAGGGCAGCTGTCCTCTAGTGACTCAGGCATTTGCTCTTTGGCAAGCTGAACTGGGGGGGAAAACAAGCACTAGTAAATAAACACAGCTGATTCCAGGACATTATGAATTATACAGCAAGAGAATTTTCTGTTCATTTAAAAAGTAGATGGTCATAAATTAGATTGTGACTCTTCAGTCTGAAAAAGAGAATTGTGCACAAATGCAAGGGAATAGGTGGACAATGAGGATTAATGGAGATTAATTGAAGGGTAAATGTTGGGATCATTTGCCTGCTGATAAGAGATAAAATCTCATAATCTTGCTAGTACAGAAGAACGATGATAATACTGAAGAACACTTTCAAGCTCTGCATCACATAATTAAGTATATTTAATATCAATATAAGTAAAAATCTATGTTTTTAATGAGATAATTTTCTCGTGAGTCATGATAGGTGGATTGGAGTCAATAGGATTGATTTAGTAGCAGTTGATTAAGGGTAATATTTATTCCTCTGTGGTTCACATGGTGAGAAATGGTTGTGCAGTTCAGTTTACCAATGCCAGGAAGTATTTTTATATGTCCATCATTTTTTCTGAATACCTTCATGGGATGTTAGGAAAATAACTTACCCCAGTGTGGCTGAGGTTGGAAGGGGACCTCTTGAGGGCCCTCTGTCCAGCCCTGTGCTCAAGGAGAGCCACCTGAGCAGGTTTCCCAGGACATACAAACAACCCTTGGCTCCATCTGCTGCTTCTCTCCTGGGCTGAGGTGGTGGTGGTGCATTTCTGTGTCAAAACCGAAGGATGGAAGTCTGAGAACTTGGCAGCATAGGAACTCTTGAGGTCAGATATTATTTTCTGGATGAAGGAAGTCACACAGAGTGTGTCTTGCTTATTAGTAGATTATTGTGCTGAGTTCTTTATAGCTCTGCATTTTGGAGTGGGAGTGCTGCAGGTGTCCTTAGTTCAGTGGGGCTTCCCAGTTCCTCTGAGGTTGTTTTGGATCCCTGACTAGAGTTCTTGCTGGGTTTTGGGAACACAGTAACAATGCTGACAAGTTAGATACATTCAGTTTATCAGCAAAAGGTTTGGTTCTTTTGGAAGTGACTTGGGATCTTTTCTGTACTTTCAGATAGCAAAGGAGCAAGGCTTAGAAGTTTTACCAGAGCACGATCCAATACGTGATCAGAGTTGGTATGTGAACAGAAAACTTCGCCAAAGACTTTTTGAAGAATATGGAGTCAAAACGTGTACAGTTATTCAGTTCCTTGGTGATGCCATTATTCTACCAGCAGGAGCACTTCATCAGGTAAGGAACCTCAGCTTAAAGGCACACAGGATTAAGTAGCATAATAGCAGCACAGTTACCCTGTTCCCAAAGACATAGATACATCTGTACTCAAGCAGATTTTATTTTCTTATTAGTGACTGTTAGTGTATAGAAATGTAAAATAAGGTTACATCTATTGGTGTAACTGATTAGCCAGTGCTAATGTACAACAACTCAAACGCCTTAAATATTGTTTCCTTCTTTGCTTTACAATTACAAATGAACAGACTATTATTAACCACTGTTTCCACTTTTCATTTCCCTAGCAGATTTCTAAACACGCTGGGGTTAGTTATGGCAAAGTCAGGTTAGTGATTTTTTTCTTCTAAGCCAAAATTTAACCTCACCCAGGAGAGGCAGGGAGAGCACCTTGAGCAGGTAAAAACAACCTGGATGTCTTTGCTTTTGTCTTCAGATGTAGGAGAATTGTAGTGGCTGTTCTGGTGTTTCTGTAACAGGGGGTTTGATTGTTTTCCCATCCCACGTTAAGTTTATTTATACACAGAAGGTACATCAATCACCAAGAATCATCATTGTCCCTTCAGCAGCTTTCCTTGCCATCAGAAAGAGTGATATTGCCTTTGCAGCAGCTGAGCTGATTTAATCCTTAGTTATGTAAGAAAAAGTACTGCCAGTGGGGCAATTCTGGAGAAACAGGATGAATTTGTGTCAGTCAGCTTCAGTCGTCTCCTGGCACTGCCTTTTGTTTGGCCCTTTTTTCCCTCTCAGTCTGTGAACTGATGCTCCTTGGTGAAAAGAAGAAGAAAGCTCAATTGTTTTGGGGCCTTTATAGATTTCTTTCTTTTTTCACTCCATTAACCTTTTCCTGCTTCAGCAGGAAGTGCAGCCTCCCTGCTTGCTGTCTCACCAGCTGTCAGGCACCACTAATGAGGTGGCTGACTATCAAGGAACGAGGAGCTTGCCCACCCTGCAGCTGGGGTTGTACACCGTCGTGCTATTAAAGATTTATCATTGATCTCCATGTGGGTTCAAGTGAGGCCAAGCCTTTCTGGGGAAGATACTATTTGGTTTCTGATCTGCAGATCAGCTTCCACCTGCTGCCAGAGAGGAAGCAATGGCTTACCACGTCACCATGGCCAGGGCAGTGGGGTTTTCTCTGTGAAAAACCGTCTGGGTTGTGGTGGTGACAAGTGCTTTGTCTGTGATCTCTCTGCTGGCTGTGTCAGTTCTGGGACATTGGAAACAACAGGTACCTTACCCAGACTAGGCTCCTCCTCATTCCACTGAGTTTCCGAGTGGTTAGACATAGTGATAATGTAGCTCTGGATAGTCTGTGTGGGTATGTTTTCTGACAAACTAAAAAACCCAAAGAGCCCCAAACAAACTCAGGTGACCCAAATCTGGGGTTGCTGTGGGTTGCCTTTCCCTTTACCTCATTTCCAGGCCTTGATGTTATTTCACAAAGCTGAGGGAATGTCTGACGTTACTGTTATTCTTGGCCCCTGTTGGGCTAAAGCAGTTGGGGCTCCTAGAGTCATGTACTGCATCCTCAAGCAACCTTGCTCTGATGTATTGAAACAAGGGAGAGAGATTCCAGATACAGGAGTGAAAAGGAGCCCACAGAAAATAACAAATGTACTGGGAAATATGTTTCATGTACCATGTGACATTATATAAAGGCATACAGAATATAAACCATGAAGTAGTGGGACTGTTCCAGGCTTCCCTGCAGTTCATATGTTTAAGGACCAAAAATAAGATCACTCTTATCTTTATCTCCTTGGCTTTAAACTCCAAATTGCTTTTGAAGTGGTAATGTTCTGGCTTCTGGCACCAAGGAGTTAATAATGTGGTGTTTTTAAACCTTAGTGGGTGAAGCTGAGAACCTTTTCATCTTCAGTAAGTTCCTGTGAATCTGCCACGTAGGAGGAAATGAAAGCATCGAGTTCTTTCATGTATGTGCACAGTGCTCTCTATATAGAGATGCATAAATACTGACCTTAGGGATCAGCACCAGCACTTCAGAGATACAAAGCACATTTAAACACTTGAAAAATAGGTCTGCACAAGAATACATACCACGTTTAGTTTACACATTGAGTGTTTCAGATTTGCATGCATGTCATTAGTCTTTAATTATTAAAACTGGGTGAGAGTTGATACTAAATTTGGCAGTAAATTAACATTTTTATTTTTGTTTTCTCATTAGTGATGTGGAGCAGAGGGAATCAGGGTTGAGTTAGGGAGCCTGGGTGCCTGTGGTCACTGCATAGTGTGGTTCAGGCACTTCCATCCTGGAGCCAGTTAGGATTGTTGGCACACTGCTGCTTCTGATGTACTGGTCTAGAATTTTACTGCTCTAATATGGAGGAGTTTGTGTATATTTCTTCTGTGTATTCTTCTTCCCCAGCCCCCCTGCTTCTGTGGATTCACGCCTAGCTTTTAAAGTAACTTACTCTGAACATTTTATGGTAGCATCAAGTATTCCTCTTGCTTCCCAGATTTCTTCTCTCCCTGTGTCCTTGCAGACAGTGACAGCAGTCACATCTCCCTTGTGATCATTGCAGTAGGCAAAGTCAGGCTGTTCCCAGGTGGGGTGGGAGGCAGAGCCTCTCCTGTGAGCTGTGACGGGCAGGGCAGCCTTGTCAGTGCCTCTCGTGGAGGGAATTGCTTTCCTGGGAGGGGAGACCAGAAACAGATTCAGCCTTGGACCAGTCACCTCTGCAGAGGCTTCCCTGAATGCAGCGTGAAGGATGCACTGTGGGATCATACTGCATCCTTTCTTCTTGGCTGTACGAGTTGGGAGCTCAGCAGTGTCCCTGCCTCGCTGACATCTGGGCCTTGTTTACTCTGTGGGACTTGGAACAGGGAGCCTTGAGCTCTTCTTGGAACTTCCCCAGCTGAAACTGGGGTGGTGCACTGTTCTGTTGAGTGAGTCATTCTGCTGCTCCACTGTGGGTCATGCTGCATCACAGACATCTCTAGTGATGCCTTGCCTGGTTTTAACTTGGTGGCTCCAAATTCGTAAAATACTCAGCAATAAATTAAAAACTAAAAATAATGGAGTCGGTGAGTGAGAGGGTGGTGTTCAGGCTCCCTGCAAAACTCGTTCATAGAGGAACAGGTTATTATAATGTTGGGGTTTTACAGTGGTATTATCTTGATTTAACAGCAGGATTATATATTGTAAAATAACATGCTGGAGGTAATGCGACATCCTGGCGATGTTCCGATAAGGATGTGGGATAAAGGTCTGGGCGCTGCAAATGCAGAGCTCTCATTGCTGAGCCTTGCAGGAAGTGGCAGATCCTGTGGCTGTGAGGATGGGTGGGTGGCCCTTTCCTCCCTGCCCGCCCACCTTTCCCTGTCCCAGCCCAGCTCGCAGGCTTTTCCGATGCTCCACCCCTCTCCTGGCCCTGCTGGAGAACTGCAGTGCGTGGGCTGGGTGCGAAGCTGTTGTCAGCTGAGCTGGAAGTGGCACAGGCGTGGGAGTGCTGCACTCCTCACCCCGCAAACCTCGGGGGATCCTCGCTCAGCGTTTCATTTGTGTGTGTCACTGCGGCAGCAGCTTGTGCTATAAATATTATAAACAGAACTGCCTGGGGGCTCGCAGTGGGGCATTCCCATGTGAAGTACCAGACCGGCCGGGTAGAATCTGTCCTCCCTGGAGACTTTTCACACGGATAAGACAGGCCCTGGCAGGGAAGGAGGCTTAAGCTGCAGCAGAATGAAAGGTCTGAGGGAAACATCCCCTCTTCTGCCATGGAGGGAGAGTGAGGACAAAGTGAATTAGTCGTGTGGGATTTGCATGGGCTGGCCGGGAAAACAAGGGCAGGTAGAGACTTGAAAGAGGTGGGAAGCCTGTGAGGGAGGAGAGGGGGCTGGAGCCACACAGGGGCTTTTCAGCCCAAGCTCTAGGAAATCCCCCGAGCGCTGGGGGAGCCTCGTGGTGGCTCCTCTGCAGCTGTGTCCTTGCTCCTGGCTTTCTGCCATTCACAAATTGTGTGGCATCAACAAACCCTGCTCGTCTCCCGAATGCCTTTTGTTTTGATAAACTCTCAGGAGGAACCAGCACTGCTTTGTCCTTGATGATGATGAGGCTGCAGAAACCCCGTTTCTGAGGCTGCTGAGCTGGGGTTACCTGCTGGGATTTCAGCTGTGGAGGGGCGAGCTGCTGTGTAAAATCACACTGGGGCAGTGATTTTGAAGAAGGAAGTAATTTTTAAATTTAAGTCCTGTGTCCTCAACTGTGTAGGCCCATGTGGTTTCTTTGAATGTCAGGTACCATAATGGAAATTCTAGAGTATCATTTAAAATCTCTAGATTTTGCTAGGTTCAGTCTTACAACATGCACATCTTCCTGAGCCCTGAGCAGGGTGGGACAGGGTGTTGCTGGGATGGCAGAGGAGCTGCCTCCCCAGCCCCAGGCTTTGGGAATTCACAGAGTTGACTGTTGCACAGCTCTGTGGGAAGCTGTTGGAGTTCAGGGAAACAAGGGATTTGACATGCCAAATTACAGTGTAATTGTAAGGGTTTAGGGGTGAAAATCTTATGCATAATGTTCTCAAAGGGACCAAACAGGAGTTGATAGTGAGTGACAACCAGAAAGCGTTTTCCCTCTCCCCAGTCTTCCAGGTATGACCTGGGTGGCAGGAGATGGTGTCTGTTCCTCAGCACTTACCTCACACCAGTAAGAAATGTTTAGAGAAAGAAGAAGGGGGAGAGGGGGGAAGCATTTTCTCAGTCTGCCCATTTCTTTGTTCATTCCCCCCCCTTTTTCATTCTTTTTTTTCCCTTTTGACTATTCCCATTACTTCTCCATGAGTGTGAAGCTTCCAGCGGCCAAGGAGCCGGGTCCTGCAGGGCAGGGCTGTGGCCAGGCAGGTGTGTGGATGCAGTGCAGTGTCTGGGAAGGCTGAGCAGCAGTTGGGAGAAGGGTGGGATAACACATCGGAGTGTTCAAAGTGTGCCTTTTGCCAGAAGCTCTTAGATAAGTCAAATACCCTTAATTGCTCTGTACCTGTGAAGATGCCCTTCAGTCTGATAAGGCTGTGGTTAAGGGATGTCAAGGCCCACTCTTTTCTCAGGTATCTCTGCCAAAGAATAACCTCAAATACTAATTATCAGTCTCTTCTTGTTATTTTGGATAGGTGCAAAATTTTCACAGCTGTGTTCAAGTAACTGAAGACTTTGTGTCTCCAGAACACCTTGTACAGTCATTTCACTTAACGCAGGAGCTGAGGCTGTCAAAGGAAGAAATCAATTACGATGA
This sequence comes from Campylorhamphus procurvoides, assembly GCA_013396655.1. Lineage (NCBI taxonomy): Eukaryota > Metazoa > Chordata > Aves > Passeriformes > Dendrocolaptidae > Campylorhamphus > Campylorhamphus procurvoides. Next base: position 639,256 of record WBMV01006035.1, read on the forward strand.
TAAACTGCAGGTAGGAAACGGAGGCCGCTGTGGAAGCGGCTGGGAAGGAGGGCGTGCTCGGGCTCATTGAAATGCCGAGCAGTGCGTGGAGCAACTTCCTCGGTGCTGTTCACACAGAATAACAATGAGCAGCAGCTTGAATGCCAGGGCTCTAAATGACTCTCCCTTGGGTTGCTGGTTTTATTTATTTCACATGATGTTTTAAAATGTGTAAAAAGCTGTTGCCTTTTGCATGGGCTTGATGTGTCCTGCCTTTTTTCCCCATCCACTATGCTTAAGGCTCAGTCCTAAACTTTGCAGTTCCTCAGTCACAGGCCTTACTAAAATCTGTCTGTTCTTGCAGGTTAAAAATATCTTGTACCACGCAGTTAAAGAAATGGTGAGAGCTTTGAAGATCCATGAAGGTGAAATGGAAGATACGGATGAGAACTGAGCACATTCAGCTTTCCAGAGTTCCCATCAAAGGGAGGTTGTTCCTCCTGGCCTGTGAACGGTATGCACACTAATTTAAGCTTCACAAACCATCAGTGCCAAGAAAACACGGTCATCGTATTTCCTTGTTAATGACACTGCGACGGTAGAGCTTCACATCACAGCCACTGTGATTCCATGTTCCACTTGCAAACAGTTAAGCAGCGTTCTGCTGTCTGTATTATAATGTACATGAAGTTTGTGAAATGTCAAAAGATTTAAGATGATGTATTTATTTTTGGAAAAAACCACAAAATTCTATGCTATATTGTTGATCAAATGTAAATGTGACTTGTACAGTTTGCTAAAATAATTCAGATATTTTTCACTACATTGAGACAGTTACTGTGAGAGTAGGACACAAACACCAGCTATTGCCTGCATTTGGGATCTTGCTGAGTCCGCACAGCAGTCATGTCATAATCTGAAAATTACTGCCAAATAATTGTAAACTTTGTAAAATATAAAGTATATAAAGTAGATATGAAATACAGACACTTCAGTATTTTATTGAAGCTATTCAGTGTACAATTAAACGTTTTCAAAAGGTGTAATTTATTTAAAAATTGTCTCATTTTGGTAAAATTTATGTGAACTTTTAAAGCTTAAATATTAAACTTAATATGCTATGTAAATATATACATATATACATTCAATGATGTATTTTTTTAAAACATTGGCTTGCTTTAATTTGTTAAAAGTGCAAGTGTTACACATGCTTTGTACATTGAAGTTGAAAGGGGTTTTACATTTTCCATTAAAATGACTTTATCAGACGTGGTGTGGGTTTGTTTGTGCCGGTGCTGCCCCCCGCGGGCCAGAGCCGGGACTGCGGCCGGAGCGCCCTGCCCTGCCCTTCCATGCGGGAGCCGGGGAGACACCTCCTGCAGCACAGTTATTTCATAGCAGCGTGCCTTTTACACTGCAGGTAATACCAGAAACCGTGTTTGAAAATATACATTTGTATCTGGTTTTATTTAATAATGATAAAAGTTAGATAGTTGAGCATTACTCCCCCTCTTGGAGTGAGTTTGAAAAATTAAAATGTAGTTATTTAAGTTATTAAAGCTGTTTAGATGGATATCAACTGTTGGGCACAGCCACTGGTTAGCTCCTGATGTATCTGAAAGGCGATTGTAATTAGCCTGGGTACAGTAATTAGCCTGGCTCTCAGTCTGGCATCTCACTGGGATTTGGGTCACCAAAAAACCCACAAACCCCGTATAAATTACCCTTAAAAACAGTGACAAACAGAAAGCAGTTGCTCATTCCAGAAGTCCAGTTCTTTATTTAGTTGTCTTGAAAAGCTGGACTTCATGTTACGTTGCAGAGAAACACTGTGGGGTTAATGTTGCTGTGCTTGGCATTTGATTCTTACCTTCAGATTCAGTTCCATGTGGCACCTCACCTCCTGTGTTCTTCCCTGCAGCACTGGAGCATTGGCTGGAGATGCAGGACCTCCCAGTGTGTGTTTTCTTAATGACAAGCAGAATCTAACCACACAGGCTTACTTTTTAAGTTCAGTATATGTAAGAGAATGTTTTCCTTTAATCAGCTTTAAGTGTTTCCCCCCAAACTGAGTTTTGGTGAGGTATTTGTAACACTTGTGAAATGTCCTGAGGCAGCTGAAGTTACCATTCCTGCTGCCGAGGGTCACATCCCCCCTTGTTTTCCTGCACCAAGAGCAGTTGTTGGGCCTGGGCTGTGACTGTCATCCCGGTGCCCCCCTTCTGCTGCTGTGCCTGCAGCTGACTGGAAGGGAAGAGGTTGGTTTCCCCTGGGTTACTCTCAAAGTGCCACATTATTGTGCCTGTCCTGGGCAAAGCCATGGGTTTCCTGCTCTACCTCTTGCCCGAGGCTTGACAGCAGCTGTGCCTCCTGGTCTGAGCTTTGGCACCCTCCTTTGGGGCATGGACAGCTGGCTTTGCCACCCCACAAGGCTTATAGGACTGGGATCCCTGTGCCTGCCTCTCAGTATTTTCAAGAGTTAACATTTTAAGTTCTTCCTTTGTGACATTTTTCCTGCCATCTTTGCTGATCAATCCCTAAGTCTCTGCCAAAGGACACATTTTATTTGCCTACAAAATGTGGGGGTGAAACGGGTGGTGAAGCAGCAAGAATGCTCCCAAAGAGGAGCTCTAGACATTGACAGGATTTTAGGACTAAGAGTGTGATTTTGGAGAGGCAGAACTGACGGGCTGGAGCTGCAGTCTTGTGTGGTGCGCATGCACACTGGATATGTGGATCTTGGCTGCTTTTGTGGCAAAGAGAAATGATAAATTACTTTAACTGCCTAAATAGGGTATCACTATAACTCTCCACTGCATTTGCTAGTAGAGTTATCTCTAGTAACTGACACAGTAGGTATGTGAGGGTGTATAATTTTAAAATATGGTTGGTGTGGATTTGCAATGCAAAAAAACATCGCCTGATGCATTTTGCAAATTGGTTTGAGAAGTGCTGCACTTGTGGATGGGAATCCTCACAAACCGCCTGCTGCAGTGACTGGTTTCCCCAGTATCTAATTGGGAGGGCAAGAGGCCAAAAGCAAGTGACCAAGGACAGCGTGGCACAAGCTGAGTGTGACAGGGAGTGCTGTGAAGTGTTTATTGCTGTCAGCTGGAAAAAACCCTGCAAGTCATGTGCTGCAGGTCCTGGCAGATCACAAGACACTGTTAAAGTTAATAGCTACTCCAAATACTACTAAAAGAACCAAAAAGAATTTGGTGGGTTTTTAAGTACTCGGTGTACCATATTCTGCTTATTCAGTGCCTTGAGATTCCTGCCACAGAGAAGCAGAGCTCCCCTGCAGGAAATGGGAGCAGGAAGTCAGGCTGGGTCATGCTCGTGGGTGCTGATGTGACCTGGGGTATTTGTGGCTGATGTCTGAGGTCTGAAGGGTTTGCAGGGAAGTGTTCTGTCTTTAGGTTAATTTTTCCCTCTTGACCATTTCCATGTTCTATAGGGTGTTACTGGGCATGTTCTTCCCATCTTCCTTTCCTAAAGACTCTTCAGGGGGTTTTCTGATCTACAATCTCAGCTATTTTAATACGGCCAAAAGTATTCAATGGAGCTGTTTGTGGGAATGCTGTCAACTCCAAGAACAGGGCTGTGAAGTAGTGTGTGACATCTTCTGCCACCTTTCTGTTGAGACCAAGCTCTGTCTTCTTGTACTTTGCTCTCCATGAAACTTTCTTTCCTGTCCTTTGAAAGATAACATCTCAAAGTCATCAAAACTGAGACCTGCTCCCCATACCCCCTCCTTCCCAGCTCCTTCCCATCATCATTCTCAGCACTGCCTTACAGTAAACCACAGCAATTTTCTTCATTGCAACTGCAGAGGTAACAAACTAGTGAAGAACAAGCAATTAGCAAGTATTTCAGCACAGATGGCTGCTGTGTGGATAGTTTAGCAGAAACACAAATTGCTGGAATTACCAGCAGGGAGATGGTGGTCCCCTTTACGAAGGTCAGATGTAGGGGTTTGTAACAGTCTGACTTGCAAATCTATTTATTCTGCTCCCCCAGCTTCACACAAGTTGCTCAGATCTGTGTGTGTGAGCCGAACCCCCATTTGATCAGCTCTCCATTCTCATGCTCTCTGACCTTTCCAGTAGGTGGTAATTTTGTTTGTACCCTCTCCCGTGACATCCTGTCAAGCCCTCTGCTGCTCTCACAGCTGACAACCTTCCCTGCCCTGCGCCTGGAACTGGGAATTTCCCTTCCTTCCTCCTTCCACAGCCCCCATTGCCTGTTCTGCCGCTTTCCCGAGCAGGATGTTTGTGCTCTCCCCCACATCCGTGCTGGATGAGCCGCCTCTCCCTGTCGAGATTCCTGGACTGAGGCTTTGCCCCTCTAACCCCCAGCTCTGCCCTCTGCTCTGCTTTCCTCTCGACTCATGCTTTGGTGGCTGGAGCCTCTCCCTCCCTGCCCGTGTTCCCGTGGGGTGTGAGCCCCAGCAGGGCAGTGTGGGCGATCCACCACCACGGTCAGTCCTTCCCATCTCCGCAGGGTGCCCCGGAAACTGCCCGAGGAGCAACTGCCCTGTGGCTGCATTAGCAGCACACACACACTTCTGTACCTCTCTACTTTTTACATTTGTTCTCATTGATTTTGAAAAGGAAGTTCCTGTCTATATATAGCTGGTAGGAAAATCTTGCCTCACAGCAAAGTGAAGACATGATTTACCTGATGTGTGTGCAAATAGTTGCATTTTAAACATGGGCCCTTCTAAAGCTGGGAGATGGATTTTTGTTGTTTCAACATGAACATATCTAGTACCTTCCAACCCTACCAAGACAATGTATTCTTGACCCAGAAGCCCATTTAGTTTTCCAGTCCCTGGGCATGTGGTTTTACCATAGCTCTGTGCTTCCTTAGTGAAATTAAAGAGTAGGGTTTCGTAGCTCTGAGGCAGGAAATCCTGTATTTTCACAGCTCTAAGGATTTCTTATTGTTTGATCTCAGTAATACCTTAATTCCTGCAGCAAATGGGCCTGAGGGAACACTTCACATGATTACAAGACAAAAACTCTGGTTAAGCTGAGGTTACTTGTGGTAAAACAAACATGGGAGAGAAAGAAGGTGGAGGAAAAGATGGCCATGGCTCTGCATCTCTAGGGAGCAATGAACTTTTTATACAGTTGAACTCCACAGACCACATACTTGAGCAGGAAGGTCTGGCAAATAATGTCCAGCCCATACCTGATTTGTGGCAGCCTTTGGAACAGTTCAGTTTCTGTCTTAGTCCAATTCAGTACAGGAAATAGTGTGACTGTACTTGCTTTTGTCCATCTGTTTTGCTCGAGGCTGCTTTAATAGAACCATAAGGCACCCCAGGTTGGAGGGGGCCTTGAAAGGTCCAACCTTTTGTGGGAAAGGGAGCTTAGATGAGGTGGAGTCCCTGCCACAGAAAGCAGGTCAACAGGAATTGCATATGGCTGAAGAGCTGCTGTTGACAGGCATAGAAAGAGTTCAAGACTGGAGTTCCTGAACATGGAAATGCTCTCAGAGGAAGTGGTCACAAGATCCTTTTCTCCCTTTTATAAAACCAAAATGTTAAATCCAACACTTCAGTATTTTGGTTTTAGCCATCATTCTAAGTAGCAATTCGTGGTGCAGTCTTCAGATTTTATTCTCCAGAGACTCCACATTGCTTCCCAGTTGCTTTTCTTTGGTTTGTCTTTCTGTGGTGATACAGCCTGAGATTGGGTAATTACAGTTTCTTTATGCACAGCATATGTTGGCTGTATTCAGCAGGGCCAGTATTTTTGGGTTTCAAGACAAGGATGGTTTCTGTGGTTAAAGCCAAGTCTATGAATAGCAGTCAGTGTCTGGACGTGTAGTTAACATCGGTGAGACACCATGAAACAACAGACCACAGAATTGTTTAATTCTGTCCAGTATAAAACAATGCAGCCCAGACTCACTGCCCCTGGGAATCTTTCCACGTCCTGTGCCAGGCTCTGGTGCCACGGCGTGTGACCCCGGTGATGTGACACACCTACCCTTGTTGTTGCTGCTGCAGGTCGCTGGAAGTGCCCACCTCCTGCACAGCATTCCCGCACCGCGCCTCGCCCTCCCTCTGTCCAGGGCGGGGACCCGGCCCGTGGGCACGGCGGGGCAGGGGAGAGGGGACAGGGGCAGGGCAGGGGAGAGGGGGCACGGGCAGGGCAGGGGAGAGGGACACGGGCAGGGTGCAGGGAGGAGGGTCCCCCGCTCCCACCAGGTGGCGGCTGGGGCTCCGGAGGGAGCCCCGGCACCGAGCCTGCTGCCAGGAAGGCACTGGGAACTTAACCTGAATTGCTGGGGCATCAACGAATTGCTGCCAGGCATGGGAGACCCATTTCCTTAGGTTTATTGCTATGTATCTGTAAAACCTGGCCTCTAGTGGTGAGTGTTCTCTGTACAACCTACCTTTCCTCCCATGCACTGAGTAATTGCTTAGCTCTGGATTCAGACTGAAGAATTCCTTACTTGGAAAAACTCAGCATCACTCCAGGGAGCAGAACACTCCTGTGCTCAGCCCTACTGTCTGGAGCTGGGATCCAGCAGCAGTCGTGTTGAGTAGGCAGACTGCAAGAACAAACAAACATTTGCACTGCAGGGGAGAGAAAAGTTTTACCACCACTTTGAAAAGCGGCAGTGTGGAGTTTTGCCCCCACTTGGCTATCCTTCCCACAGAGAAATAGCTTCCTTCAGATCTGGCCTTTTGTTTATGCAGCTATACATGAAGGAACAATGGAGCCTTAAGAAGGTAGGGATTGCAATTCCCATGCTCCCACCTCTAAAGAATCCTGACTTTTTAGCAGAGGTAGCCAGGTTCAACATACCTTCCTTCTGCTGTGGCTGCTGTTTGCAGAGGCTGCCAAAATGTCCATCTGTAGCCCAGAGCTGTCACCCCTGGCAGTGACATGAGGTAGGTGCTTAACACTTTATTTCCATCTTGTAAGCACACGGTATTTGCTTTACTTACTGTGCTCCCTGCCCTGGAACAGCCAGCCAGGCAGGTGTCAGCAGAGACTGTGACTTGCCCTTGGGTGGGAGCAGCGAGCTGAGGCTGCCCTGGAACAGGTCCCCTCATCACAGCTGGTCTGTGGGGCCATTTGCTAAACTGCACCAACTGAAAAATTACTTTTTTTTCCCCCAGTGAGATTAGATTCCAGCTACAATTCAGCACAAGTGACCTCCTCTAGTGATCTTGTCTTACCTCTCTCTCCGTAGACTTTCTAGCCTGCAGTCCCTACTCTCCTTCAAGCACAGAAGGCACCAGGTATACAGAGGCCAGGGGACAATTTGTAAGGTGTTCTTGCTGCACTCTCAAGTCTATTCTGGAAGAAAAATGCACCTTTAGAAAGCAAGCTTACCTTTTAACAGCACAAGAATAATTTAGAATGAGGCAGCTTGCAACACTGAACACTTCTCATGAATCAGTAACAGCTGAGGTTTACTGACACCTGCCCTCCACGGGGGAACACATTCAGGACAGCCCCGTGGGGTCCCAGGGCACTTCATGGGTGGGCTGGGCCCTCTGAAGCCATCCCACCTTCCTCCAGTTTGCTGGATGGTGACCACAGCAGCCCAGGTGTACGTGTGTACTAGTGCTGTTAGTACAAGTACTCATTTGGTTTTTATACTCTGAAACATCTGTAGAGATTTAACACACATTTAGTGTCGAAACACCTTGGTTTTTATTTTTCCTATCCTTTTTGAATCAGGTTAAGCTGTAAACAATTTCTTTTTCAATCAAATACTGTCAGCTAGAATTATTTCCATTCATGCATCACTGAAAACAAAAAGGGTAATTTTCCTTAAGTATAGATTTTTTTTTTTAAACCATGTCACTTTATACAGAAACCAATAGCTAGATTCAATGCACCCTGATTAGTTATGTAAACAGATAACCCCCCCCAAAAAAACCTCATCAACAGAACTAATAAGTTGGTTCCTTCATAGAATGGAAATTAAAATCTCTCCTGACTTGAGGTTAATATGGTCAGGAGTATTGAGTGTGGCACATAAATCCATCTAGGAGGTGTATAAATTGCACTGTATCTGAATTAACAAAGTTATGCATAATGAAATGCACAGTTTAAATTCATGCTAGAAAGCATATTTCAATATGAAGTGGCAGCCCACTGGCAACCATAACAGTTAGGTTCTGCACCATCATTTATGGCATTATAGATAACTATTACATATAGCATACTTAAAAACCCTGAAGGATTGTGTTACTTGAAACATTCTCCAGGCAGTCGTTTGGTTTGAAACGTTGGGAGAAAGACTACAGAGCTCACCATCTTATACCAACTATGGTACCTTTAACTTTCATGAAGTAGATCAGATATGATGTGTATTTCACAGTAACAAAGTTGCTTAATGCCTTTTCTCCAACAGTAGGATTGTGGTAGATGTTTCTGCCCTCAGATCACCATTGTCCTGGTGGCTTTCCCTTTTCTTAAGTTTGGGTAACTACACTGAGCACTTGTCCTGGTTTTTAACTATTCATCAGTCCTTTCAGTATATCGTCGGAGAGTTCCAGCAGAGGGAGTTCAGGGGACGGGATGTCCAGGGGCGGAAGGTTGGGGATCGGAATGTCCTTTGCCTTCCCAGCAGGTGTTGCAAACTTCTGCCAAGTTGCAGCTGAAGAAGCACTTTCTGAGGGTTGCTGCAGACCCCACAGCTCTGACTTCTCCACAAAGTCAGCATCTACATCCAGCTCCTTGTCTACTGGAGATTTTTGGAGTCTAGCTCTTTCTGCTTTTAACTGCTTGTTCTCTCTCCTTAATCTCTCATTTTCAGCTACAAGAAATTCTATGTGCCGTTTCAAATCTGCAATTTTGGTTGCCTGCTCTTCTATTATTGTTTTGTCATCCTTTGGAGTTTTACTCCCAATACATGCTTCCACGGGCTCCTTTTTTTTCTGAAGCAGATATAGCAGGGTATCTGGATCCCTGTCAAAGACACCCTGAATATCCTGTGAACGTTTCTCTGTGGAAGGGCTGTATTTCTGAGTAACAGGAACCAGTATGTTTTGATCATCAGAGTCTTCAGCAGATGGCTTATAGGAAGTCTGAAGATGTGCGGCTGTTTCCTTCTCAGCATTCTGCTGGGCTTTCAGCTTTTCCTCCCTCTTTGCCCTTTTCCACCTCTCCTGGATGAGCAGTAACTGTTTCATGTGACTATCCCTTTGTAATTCCAGTGATAGCTGAGCCTGAGTAAGAACAAGATAAACACTTTAGTCGGTGATCCCACCTGAACAGTCATGCAGGTAAAGTTACTGTGTGTAAATATTTACATAAACAGCATCCCAGCATGGCTGAGGGGCAGGAGCTTTTGTTATTTGGGTACTAAATCCAACAAGTGCTTTCTGCTTGTACAATGCAACAGATTCAGGCATGTCACCCAAATTTAGCATAGCTACTGGTCTTTCTGTTTGGAAGTCACTGACCTGGCTACACCACCTATGAGCAGGGACACCAGAAGTTTCACTGAGCCATGAAAAGCACCAAGAAGGAGGGGATCCTCCTGGCATGCACAGCCTTCCTTTGGCTGAACAATGCAAACTTTTTGTAAGCTTCTACGATGGCATCTGTATAGACGTATCAGTAACACCTAAAACTAAATAGAAAATTGCTCCAAAGGCCAGATACAGTCCCAAATAATTCAGCCATATTTAATGAAGGGGGTGGCATGGTGGTTAATAACACACAGGAACCACCTGGGTGAAAAACCATTTTTCTTTGGAGAAAGAGATGCCTCATCTCCAAGGGTTATTTGCTTTCATAATATTGGCTAAACTCAAAGCCTGCTGCTGTAACAGTGCTGAGCAGATGACACTGCTGATTCACAGACAGATTTGTGCAGTGAATAAGGAAAGGTGTCAGGGCTGTTGTTCTGGAGATCCTCCAGGCAGGATGGATAAAACCAAAATTACAGACTGTAGATGAGATGCTCAGTAAGTATCTCCCAGCAAAAGTTAAACATGAAACTAGTTTTATCACCTCCCTGAAGTAGCCTGGCAGACTAAAAAGTTGGAGACCCCTTGGACGGGTTAGTATTTCTCTTGTCCCTGCTCCACATAAACCCGGACAAACTCTAGGAAGACTGGTGTTACCACACTTGTAAGACTCCCAGTGCAGTTGCCCAGGGCTCAGACACTTTTGCAGGGAGGTGTGATCAGTCAGGGCACACCACAGAGCTGGGGCTGGTCCTGGCAGCTGCTGCACTGGGGGCTCACCTGCTCCGACTGGGTCAGCTTCATGGCGTCCGTCAGGTACGCTGCGGGAGAGAGGAGCCATCAGCACAGCACACACAACCTCCAGAGAAACCAGGGGAAGGCTCCAGGCCTTCCCCGTGCTGAACCCCCACACAAAGGCAAAGTGTTTACCCAGTTACTGGTTTGCAAAAGTCTGAAAAAACTGCTGTAAGGTCTTGTAATGCACACTACACCTCTTTCATGGTATCCTGTTGGCTCGGGTTGTTCAAATTTGTTTTACAGAGGAGGACAGCAGCCACTTCCAGAAAGTTCTAGAAGAAAAGCTTTCCCATGAAGGGAAGAAACACAGCTAAGGACCAGACTTTTAACATAGACAACAAACTGTGGTTAAGTAAAATCCTCCTGCCTGTGGCACACCAGTATTATGCAGTCATGCTTCTAAATTACGTTCATAGTGAATATTTGTGGTCTTTAGTTCCTCACTTTTTTTCATCAGCTTTGTCTCCAAACCAGAAAACATGGTGGCTTAAGAGTCAGAGCAGCACTTTAGACTTTGAGCCTATCTTGCTAGTGCTGAAAGTGACAAGGTATAAGAAATTCTTAACCAAATTTGGAGTGATGCAAGATGATGGCATAGAATCATCAGACAAAAAAGAGCAAGAAACATTCAGTGCATTTCTGGGTTTTGTCCTAGATATGAAACTAAAGAAAACAAAAACAAAAGTCTGCATATTAGAATGTAAGTGCTATGCCTTATCAGTCTGAGTATTCATAAATACCAAAGAAACTATCATTTCTCCCTTTATGGGGTTTTTTAGTATTTATGAATGGAAAGTGAGAACGCCTGGTGTATCTAGATTACAGAGTAGCCACTTACTTTGTCTCCTCAAAGCCCTGTCACTGAAAATGTCCTACTTGTTGCACCAATTAAGACCTCCTCTTTCTTCTTCTGCCAAGCGGCTGCCGCACTGTCAGAGAGCTGAGGGACTCTAACAGAAATAATTAAGCAGGACTCTTTAAATGGACAGGTAAATGCACAAGGTCTCACAGGGTGTCAGGACAGGACAGGGTGTCACTGCAGCATCAACTGCAATGCAATCTGGTGTTCTGCTCAAGCTCTGGTGCTGAGCTCATCACCTGTTCTCAGCTGCCTCAGTTCAGGCATTAGGAAAGGGAAGTAAGCTAAGTTTTCTAAGCAAACATTTGTCTAATTATTTCCTTTATTAACAGAGGAAGCAGGTGACCTCAGCTATGAAAGCAGTGAGGAAAATACAAAGTGTAAAGTGAAACTGGCTTACAGCAAGTACACAACTTTAGTCTGTGCATGACACCAGGTGTTGGCTTCATCTTCAGTCAAGAACCATGTTCATAGTGATAAACACCCCCATCAACACAACTTTGTCAATGTCTGACCTTAGCTGCTCATAGGAGAAAAGAAGTTTCCAAAAGGGTTCTTGGTCTGGACTGAAAAACAAACTCCTATTTTAAAAATAAAAATTTTGCAAGTGACTTGATATTCTACTTAGGTAGAATCATAGAATCACAGAATATTCTGAGTTGGAAGGGACCCATCAGGATCACTGAGTCCAATTCCTGGCCCTAGGCAGGACATCCCAGGAGTCCCCCCATGTGCCTGAGAGCGTTGTCCAAACACTTCTTTAACTCAAGACAGGCTTGGTGCATGGAGCATGCAAATGCAGAAACTGCTTTTAAGAGCTGGAATGTGAGAAATAACCTACTCACCAGCAGCTTTTCTGTGACAAGAAATTGCTTCTTCATATTTCCCTGCTGCCAACAAGCGGTCTGCTTTTCTGCTCTGCTGGTGAGCCTTCAAATAAAAGGAGCATCACATCAGTGAGGGTTAGGGGACAAAGAGTTATACCTCTTCTAACAGTAATCAGTACATCTGAGAAACCTGTACTGATTCCAGTTCTCAGGCTTCAAGGTTCAGATCTCCCACTCCCTTCCAAGCTTTATAATTGGACCTCTTTAGTACTACCTTCCAAGAGTCTGTACTGGTAAGAGCTGAAGTTTGTTAAGTGTGTACACAACAAAATCCTTTTGAAACTGTTCCTCAGAAGGTACATGCTCTCTTTTACAGGCAGGCACTTACCACAGTCTTGTAAAAAGACCAGCAGGCCGTAAGAAGTTATGAGAAGTTGTAAGTGTTTAGGACCAATTTACCTGGCAGAATGCAAATGATTTGAATCACATCTTTGACATTTTCTTCTGTCCCATGCCCAGCAGGGTTTGCCTCTTGGGTGAATAAATTGCAAAAGATCTTTGCTTTCTTTTTGTCTGCTGCTTACACCAATTAATGGTCGTAGCACAGCCATAGTTAAAGATATCAAAGTCACGTTGTTGCTGTACAACAGTGAAGTCTGTACTAGTATTTGTAAACCACTAATGTAAACCACCAGCACAGACTAAGGATGTTGCTGAAAGCAAGCAATTGTATTTGCATATGCTTAGTGAGAAACAGTATTGCATAACCAGCACTGCAACATTCATGAAAGCAAATCTTTTTGTCATTACTAGAAGACATGAATTTTATGGTCCCTCCTCCAAGACAAGCTTGTAAAGTGAAAGGCTACAAGCAACTAACTGGTGTGACTGTCACACACACACAGTTCAGGGCTGCTCTGCATCTTGAGTTTGGAGTAAACACACATCAGATACTAATACTTATTTTAACAATCATTTCAAACACAAGATCCAAAGGGCAAGTCAGTTGCTTTGTCGTATTTGTCCTCCAAGTGGACTTATCTCCCACAGTGTTACAGTTAGTTCAATTTTCTACCACAATCTTGGCAGCTCTGACACCACAGAAAATGACTTGTACAGAAAACACTCATTTAGCCAACAGCTGTTCTTAAGCAATCCTTAGCATTTATATCACTACGTGTAGATATTTGGCTTTTCTAAAATTGATTCTATATGCTTGCTAATATGGTGTGTTCTTAAAAAAAAAACCCAAATCCTTGATTCTTCACAACAAACATTTTTTACTATATTCTTATTTTTCATCTTCACTGAATCCTCAGAGCATTGTCAGCATTTCCTATTCCTTCTGCCCTGAGGTTAAATAATCTCAGAAGTGGAAGTGTTTTTGTATTGGAAAATCATTAATTTTATAGCCTTTTTCTATGGGCTCCTACAAATGACATATGCCAGAAAGACAATCTTATTTCCCATGGGAATGAACAAATAGTATCAGCACAGATAGAGCCATCTCCTTGGTTATTCCTGGCAGCTTGTCCCATTACAAATTAGCTGTGTCAAGGACATAAAAACACCTGAGCTAGCTCTTTGCAAAACAATTTTTCAATAAATTAGTATTGATACAGCTGCTTCTGCAAACTGCATGGGCAGGTCTGAAAAACCAGGGTAAGGGGAAACAGAAGAGCCAGAGACAGAAGAGCTAAGAAAGCACTTCAGCAAGCTGGGGGACTGGTTCCATTTATTGGTTTCTACATATAAGGATTTGAGTCTAATTGTTTTCAAGAGTTATTCTCCTATGTTTCAAACTCCTGGAGTATGATCTTACTCAAGTGTCTTAAGCACACACAGAACATTTGAGGACAGTCAGTTCTATTTGATTGAGCAATTAAAGGATTTCTATTCTCAATTAACTTCCAGTGAAGCTGAAGTGAGTCTGAAGAAGTTGCTGGACTGTGAATAAAATCAGGAAAACAACAGTCCATGGACGGTAGCAAAAAGAAAACAGGATCCTCTGATGACGAGGTCAAAATGCCTTTCTTGCTCTTGCATCAAAATATACACATCAGGCCATCTTACTCTGGTGCAACAAACTCTCCAATGGAAACAACAGGAACCACAGCACAGAAAAATCAGTTTTAAGCAGAGCTTTGTGTGAGAAAACTACGTGTTTTGCAGTCAGTCATGGGCAAGGAATTCCTCATTTTCTATGTTTTCCTGCCAGTTTGACAAAGAAGTATTTGCTCATTTATTCCACTCTGTGTGCGTGTTTGTTCCAATTAGTTGACTGTGGAAGAACCAAGGATTTTCTCCTATTTTAATGGTAGTTTATCAATAAGCAGTTTGGAGAAATTAGTGGTGCTGTTTCCTAGCAGCAACTGATGAAGCTGCAACAGAAGTATTTGGATGCTAAACAGCCATTATGATGGATGAGCTTCTCTGTCTTGTCTAGTCTGCTGGTTTATTGTAAGAAACACTCAGTAACACTCAGCCACACAGCTTCCAACCATTGTTAGCAAATCTATTTTGAACTCAGAGTGGCCTATATCCCGTTATAAAACTGGCAATGCAAGAACTGGTCCTATATCATAAAGAGAAAAAACTGACTCTCAAGTTTGCCCCTGGTCTGATGTCATGCTAAAAGAAGGTGTTTACACAACAGTTCTGGAGCTGCTGTGCTGGTTCCCAGCAGAGTCAAGCAGGACTGCTTTGACCTTGGTCCTGCTGCTGTGATTACAGGAACACCTGCTGCTTGACTCTGCTGGGTTTAGAGATCTGATTTCTCCTTCCTCTTCTACTTGCAGTGCTGGAAATAAATGTAGGATGGCATGTAAGAATAACTATAATTTATTAACAAGCTATGGAATTGAAGGGGGGAAGCAGGTTAACTACTTGCAGCTGTCCCTCCCAATCCTGATGAGCAGGAATTCCCAGTAGGCAAATGGACAGGTGTAACAATTTGACTCCTGTAAAAGGAAGCAGGTGTGAGTGCAGGATGGCCAAGCTAAAAAGCTTCCTCAGCTTCCTTCACTGCATTTGGTTCTTAAGAGATTCATGTAAGCTTTGTTGAACAAAAGCTGAACCACTCTGGACCAGCTGCAAAAACAGGTAAGTTAGATATTTTTCCACATGCTTTCCAAGTGGAGTTCAGATGTTGAGGGATGATGCCTGCATTTGTAGGTTTGTGCTATTTTTAGAGAAAAGCTCCTATTTGATTTTCCACACAACTAGCCCAAAGCCTATGTAATCTCTGAACAAGAGAAAAAAACCCTCAAGCAAACAAAAAGCAGTGCATGTCTCCTCTTTGCCCGGTGTCTTCTTTGGCAGCCCAAAAATTAACATTCCACTTTTTTTTTTTACTAGAAACTAGACAATGATGTGACTGCAGGCTGTGAGAAATGCAGCCATAAGGCCCACTTGCCACATCTATTACTGTTCTCTCAAACTAAAAATAAAATAAAATTCCCATTTTCTTTCTAGAGACAGTGTACTGGTACAATTTAAAGGATTACCACAGTATGATCCTAGCTCAGGTTGGGGGTAAAAAGAGGTTCCTTCTTTTCCCATAGAATTCCAGTTGGTGGCTAGGTATGTTAAAAAGGAGCACAAGAAGAAAAAACTGTTCAACAATATTTTTAAAAGGCAGATGTTGTTCTACTACTCATTTTCAAACAGAGTATGTCAACTACCCTCTCCTAAGAGCACTCTCTTGCAACAGTACTTCTGTAGATGAGAGAGTCTTGTGTGTATTTTGTTTTTCTCTTTCACTAATGGGACAGCAGCTCTTCACTGGACAAAGCCTTGCACAAGATGTTAAGCTTACAGCCTTCTTTTTACACTGCAAGGGACTCCCTAAAAAATGATGTATTTTAATGTGGTTATGAAGCACGGATTACAGTGCCTTACTTAAAAAGTGACCAATCAAGGCAGGAAAACCCAGCTGCTAAACAGTGGAGCCTGATGGAAGCTTACTGCAAGAAGTTTGTTTGTAAATGTTTCATGTGAAACCCCTGTTTGCTGCTCCTGTGGTCTACTTTATGCTATGGGCTGTGGATACCAGTCATTTTTGCCAGATAGGATCAATACCTGTAGTCTCTTGTTGCTGAAAGCAAAGAGGAAGGTTGGTTTTGGGGGGATTTTTTTGAGATGAGGGATCTATCTGAGGATTTGTTTCCTTAAGGATACAGGTCTGTTTTCCTAAGAGTGTTTGAAGAGTCAGGAAGTGAACACTGCATCACTTCCATACTATCCAAGAATTCTAGGTGTTTTCCAGTGGGTGTTTACAGCAGCAGGCCACAAAGGGTGGGATGAAGTGGTGCACCATGGTTACCCCCACCCCACAAACACTCTGTCAGTGCTATCGCTATAGAAATCTCTTTCGAACATCATTCTTACCAGGAAATAGTGAACTTAGAAAGGTTTCTATGTCTGTGTCCTCACATGCACTGAGAAAATGTAAAACTTGACCTGAGAGGGCCAAGAAAGAACTGTGGCCAAAAAAAAAAAAGGTGTAATCATGATCAGGGTGACTAAGAAAAATGCTTGCAGTTACAGTACAACTCTTTATTATTTTTGCCTTTAGTGTAACTTATGCTAAATAAAGGGAATACGTTTGCCACTAAGACTAAAGAAATGGTAAAGTGTAGCTTTACCAGCAGAAGCAAGCCTCCATTTTTTAATACTTGTATTTGGAGAGAAAGATGACTGAGGAACCAAAAAATGGCAGAGCCCATTGTGGCTGTTCAATCAAGACCACTAGTCATATGTGAGCTCAATTTTCTGTCTTTGTAAGCCTATATTTAGCAAGGTTGACAGAACAATGACTCAGCTGTGTAAATTGCAGGTTAGTGTTCCTATAGAGCAAAACAACTATGTGAAACTCTCATGAGAATTTATTCTCAACCATAACAGACTCTTCACTCGCTTTGTGTTGAACTGTAAAGATTTTAAAGTTCAACCTGCATGTAAGCAATGGTGTAAGAATTTAAATATACGGGCACACAAGCAACCAGTTGTGTTGCCAACCCACATTAATTCACTGAATAGCTCTAATTGACTACGCGTGTGTTCCCAACCTATTCCAAGTCTAAGATAAAATGGTTAGTCTGAGTTCCTCACCATGCAAATGCAATTAAGAGATCTGGAAGGAAACCAACTTGTATTCACACTGCTCAGCTTAGGTGGAGTCTTCAAAACCCCATACAGGCATATATCACCTTCACCTGCACCTTCATTAAAAAGAACTCTGCTTTTACCTATTGCATAGTCAAATCAACCTCATTCACTTCCTTTTCATCTATTTAGTAGGATAAAAGCACTAAATGCTTCAACTTGCTTGTCAGAGCCATTTTCACAGAATCATTTAGGTTGAAAAAGAACTCTGAGATCATGAACTCCAGCCTTATGCCATGGTCTAGTTTATATGCTGGTAAGTGCCATGTCCAGTCTTACCTTAAATACTCCACCACTTCCCGGGGCATTTTGTAGGCCTGCAGTTCTCAGATGGTTTGGTAGTGCTTTTCTTGCCCCCCCTGTTAGTGCCACAGCTGGTACTATATAAGTCTTGCTAACTGGACATTACAAGCCAAGTGAAAACTGTTCCACTGTCTGGTAATAAACAAAACCAACCTGGGCTTCTATATGTAGCCTTAAACCACATGGCTCAGGCTGTTACAGCAACTGAGCTACCACTCAGTAGGGAACAACTGGATAATCACAACAAATTGTCCAGTAAACAACCTATTCCAGGAGCAACAATTTCAAAATAAGTGGGGCAGAGAGGTTTCAGCTGTTACTTCAGTCTGCTGCCTCACCCGGCCTCCATGAGATGGTTTCATTGGGGTGTTTAAACTGCTGGTCATGCTTACTCAGAGCTGAACTGTGTGGCTTGATGACAGGCACCTAATGCCAGTGTGATGCAGCAGAAAGGCACTGCTGGTAGGTACCCAAACAGCACAGATACAGACAGGAAATAATGCTTCTGTCAACCACCCATAGCTTACCTAATGATGTTCTTGACTGGGACCTGCTGTGAGTTGTTTTGTGTGTCACATGGCACAGTTCTGTGTTGTCTCTTAACAGCAGTTATATGCCTGAATACAACATTGAGCTTTTCCAAGGTGGCTGTTGCTGACCTGGCTGTTCAGCTGAGTATCTGACGTATCACCTCAGCTCTTCCAGTCACTTTACACACGTATGGGGCTGTCTCTGTGGGGTTCATACCTTGTGGTTCACCCACTACTATGGTAAAAACAAACTTTGTGTGAGGCACATCTGTATTTATTACTTACAAGCTTGTTCTGTATAACTTGAGTTCAGAATTGAGTGCATCTGCCTTTTTTTTTTGTTTCATTTTAGACTGGAAGATCAAGTATAGCAGCTTTCAGGTTAGGCTTTATTAAAAAAACAAACAAATGGGGTTCAGTGGATGTTTCTGTAGTTTAACTTAATATTCCTGGTTTACCAATCAAAATAACAGAGGTGCAGGCTGGCATTAAGTCTCAAAACCATTAGCTTGTGTGGTTTAAATCTTTGGGTCTCTAGTGAACTTTCACAGATGCTTTCCATTTCTCCCCTTCAATATTGGATATCTATTCAACTTGTTATTTTGCCTTTGTGTGGATATAGTATTTACCTCACTTTTAAATCTTTTCCTAAAGTACATCACTGACTGGCTTGCACTGGAGTTGTTGCTACCATTAAAAGCTTTCATTATGTGAGATTTTTGCAATATACGTTTTGTGTTATTCTCACTCTAGCCACTGGTCTGTGCTTTCTGTTTTCACTAAAAAACTAGCTCTTCAAGCTGGGTCCCTGATGCTTCAAGAAACTTAGAGGTGATAGATATTCACCAGATTTTGGATTGTGTTTTATTATAAACCATAAAAACACTACTACCTTGTAGGAAGAATACAAGGTAGAGCTGCTATGGCTCTTGAGCTGTAGGGCAATACTAAGGTGTTAAAGTAGAATATGCAGAGTTCTGAAGTCTTGGGTGTCAGACTATTTAAGGAACAAATTTTCTTTTTTGTCTCTTTTTGGGGTTGATATTATATGCCTCACTTTTACGATATTACTTCCAAGCTCTGATGGTCAGCAGTGTGTGGTTGTGCTTCTTAACTTGTAACTTCTGCTCCTATACCTAAGGTTAAAATTATTGCTGGATGTGAGATCAGAATCCTTTGCCTCAATCAGGTGGCCGTAGGAATTGCCCCTGCAGTAAGTAGCACCACGAAGCTCTTGAGATGCTCTGTGAGAACATGCAGTGTTCATATGAAACCTATCTTCATGCTTTTATAGTAGAAAAATCTGTACAAGAATGCTCAGATGTCTTAGTTTTTGATACTGGATTATGTGTGAAGTAGGTAATCAGCTGGGCTAGATACCTGTTACGTGGTTGTCTGGAGGTGCAGTTCACACTGGTTTTAAGTTCCATAGCATAACTTATATGTCTTACTTGTAGGGTTTAAGAATCAGCTTCCTATTAGTAAACGCATAAAGATGATGGCTTTAACCCTTTCTTTCAAGATGAGATCATGTTTCTCAGCTGCATAGCATGAAATACCCTAAGGGGTAAGAGGAAAGGAGGGAAAAGGGAAAGTGGAAGAGATAAAATAAATTCTTGGGTATCAGGGCTGTCCCAAAACCTTCCTCCTTGGTGGAATCACTGTCCCTGGAAGTGTTCAAAAGACTTGTTGATGTACTGATTAGAGACAGGGTTTAGTGGTCCACTTAGCAGTGCTGGGTTAATGACTGGACTTGTATCCTAGAAGTCTTTTCCAGTCTTAATGATTCTATGAAAACACTTTCTAATGGCTCTGTCAACTCAGACAATGGCAACAGATTTTGGAAAAGTTGTTCCCATTATTCCCAAATGAAGGATCACTGGATACAACAAACACCTTGAGGACAGCTGAGTGGGAAAATCAAATCAGCAGTTAGTATTGTAGTACAAGCCCTAGAAAGGTTAAAAGAAGGGAAGTTGGGGTTGGACTCAGCACAATTATTTGCTAAACATGCAGCAATGGCACAGAAGGAACACAAAAGATCATAATTTTAAAAGGGAAAGTCTGAAGAACGAAATTCTTATGTAAATAAGCTAAATATGGTCAAATTCTGAAAAGATAGATCCATTTCTTGTTGAAGTTATTAGATGTGAAAGCCAACAATTAAAACCTTCATTGAACAAAAACCATTGCAGTTATATATATTCTTAAATGTATACAGAAAGCAAATCTGTGTTTGTCTAGTGCCATCTACAGAACTAAATCAGTGAATTAGGGAAACTAAAACATAGCTAAACATAAGAAAGAAATATAATCAACAGCTTAAGGTGTTAAGACCCAGTTATGTAAAGATAAATACCATTTTGAGGAAAATGGATCTGTCAGAAGGTAGAAAAAGAACATAACCAAAACCAGTGGAATACAACAAGCCATGATATGCCACCTGTAAGGGATACTTTTTTTTGTCAGATCAGCAGCCCAAAAAAATCAGGACAGTATCCATGGTTTTCAGTAACTAAGACTAGATGCTCCAATCCACAACAAATGGACAAGGTTCACAGACAAAGCAACATCTGAGTACTGTAGTAAATTCTAGTGAAATGCCTTAACTGAAGAAAAATCAATTTTGTGAAAATTGGCAAGCCATGGTAGACTGAAAGGAAAATGTCTTGTACTCAAGTCATCAAGAGCAGTTAAGTAAGTCTAATGATTAATAATAATATAATAAATAACAAAAATAATATCCAAAACCACTTTGTAGTTTAGGTGTTGGGTGATTTGGTGGTTTTTGGTTGGTTTTATTATCGTTGGGGTTTTTGGGGGAAGGAGGTTCAGTTTGGGATTTTTTTTTGGTAGCTTTATTTTTCCTTTTGGCATCTTTGGAAAAAGTTGTGCTTTTCCAATCCACAGGAACTAGACTTAGGTAAGAAAAGATATTTATAGGAGAAACAAGTGAAATACATCACATTGGATATTATAAAATATTTTTCCCTGAATACTGTGCAGCCTTTTCAAGACAGGTGTTTGTATTTCAGGCCACTCTAAGGCAGTAGGAACATATGCACAGGCAATTTCATAGTTTTCTGTACAAACGTATTTAAAGCAACTTTTCCATGTATCATCTGTCACGCAGAAGTGCCCTGACCTTGTTGTCAGCCTGGTGCTACACAGGTGTGGTACCTGCACGCTCCTATTGTGGTCATAAGCTCATCAACCAGGTTTTAGTCACAGTCTTGTCACTCCTACAGTCCTCCTAAGTGGTCCCTTACTGAAACACTACTGACTGGTGGTGTCTGCACTGCCAAAAAGTTGCTGCCTACAGACATCTACTAGTGAATTGTCATTTTCTCCTCAGAATCTTATGCACTAGGTCTGCATTTTAAAAGTTTTTTACAGTGTCTGTGAAATAGCTGTAGTTTATCCCTCCTCCATTACCGTATTGTAAGTTAGCCTGACTTTAAGCCCATTATATCAACAGGTTACAAGAGCTTTTCTACTTCCTGCTGTTCCTTGTTTCAATTAGTCTTTCAGTACACAGAGTAAAAAGTCTGAGACAGAATGATGCTGACATACCCAGAGTGGTTCTGCACCACTGGTTTCTATCTAAACACACCATCTTCCTACTACACTTAGGAATTCAAATTCTGTAAGCCTTTTCTGAAACTAAAGAGTCTGATCAGGAATACCCTACTGCCTCTGTATGGAACAGGCAAGGGTTTGTCAGGGCTGACACTCTGTTGGAGCAAATAAGCTTTAATTAAAAATTAAACTGACACAAGTCTCTGAGGTTTGCACAGCAATGTCTAAACAATTTCTGGATCCAACCCATTCCTGGAAGCAGTATGGCTGTATTCCTGCTGTGCTGGACTGCTGGACCAAAGCTTGGTTTCTAAGGGACTGTTGTGTGTATCACCACACCTGAGGCACAGTCAAGGTACAGCTTTGGTAACACCCACAAGGCAGCAGAGAATTAACTTTTCTTGACCCTAGATTTTGTCTATGAGACAGAGACCTGCCAACTTAGGCTGTTTGCATTTTTCAGACCATCTGTGTTTCAGCTCCAGTTCCTTAGAGATTTTGCCTAGGCACAGCAATTACTGTCTCAATGTTTTAACGCGTTTTGCCTCCTGAAATTTAAAAACGAGCACCTTGCCAGTACGGGCCCTTGACAAACTCTTTAAGCTCCCCTGGATACGGCCTGTGCCACCCGGACGCTCCCTCTGGGCGCTTCCTCCCCGGGGTTCCCTTGCAGTGCTTCCCTCCTCCCTTCCGCTCCCGGCTCGGTCCCGAGGGCCCTCCCCGGGCCCAGCAGCGTTCCCGCCCGCCCCGGGCCCTGGGCCGCGCTCCTGCCCGGCCTCCCCGCGGCCCTGACCGCGACCGGGGCGCCCACAGCCCCCGGCCAGGGCTGAGGGCGGAGGGGTGAGCCGGCCGCGGCT
>WBMV01006035.1:662531-732259 GCA_013396655.1 Campylorhamphus procurvoides
CTTCGCGGCCGCGTCGCCGGGGCAACGGGCGGGATTGGGGGCGGCCCTGAGGGGGCTGAGGGACAGCCGGGACTGGACGGTGGCACCGAGTTTGGGGGGAAAGTTAGGGAAAAAGGGGTTGTTTGGAAAGCTCAGAGCGTATCCTCGGGCGGAAGGGACCCACGAGCGNCGAATCCTGAGGTGGAAGGGACCCACGAGCGTCCAGCTCCTGGCCCGGCACGGCGCTCCCCGGGAGTCTCACCGCGTGTCCGAGGGCGCTGTCCCGACGCTCCCTCAGCTGTGCCAGGCCCGGTGCTATGACCGCCCCGGGGGTGAGGAACCCTTCTGTAACATCCAGCCTAAACCTCCGCTCACGCAGCTTGAGGCCACTCCCTCGAGTCCTGTCAGTGCCCAGGAGGGTGGGGAGGTCGGCACCTGCCCCTCAGCAGGATGCTGGGGACCCACGAGGTCTCCTCTCCGTCGTCTCTGGGCTGGGCAGACCAAGAGACCGCAAAACCGATGATAAAGAGTAAGAAATAGTTATGTGCGGGTTGTGTCATGTTCTGTAAGGTGTCAAGTCGGCATCCCCAGATCTTTAATAAATGTCAGGAGGGCGTGCTTCAAAATAGTGGATGTAAGCCGATATAAGGCTGAAACGGGCATGTGAAGTTGGTGTGTAGTTGTACCCGGGCACCAGGACCTGCCTGCTGTACATGTCCAGGACTGCCAGTCTGAGACCTCCAGAGCTCTGCACCCACAGCCACTGCCACACAGGAGCTGAACACCAGCACTGTGTGAGTTTAATGGAAATGCTTTGACAAGGGAATTGTCTATCTCACATCTCGGCCGTGTTCCTGCTATTTTTCTCTGAGCTCAGGTTCCTATGATAGCCCTCTCTTACAGAGGGTGCTCGTTGAGGGGAATATAGTAAAATCTGAGGTAATAAAGAAGGCTTTGCTACTAAAGCTTCCTATCCTGTGGGAGCTCAACAAACACTTTAAAAACCCTAGATAGAGGCTTAAAGGACAGACACCAACGGCCCTGCTGAGGGGACAGCAGAGTTTCTGTGGAGAAAAGTGTCCCCAGCACAGTCATGAAGCAGTAAAAGCACCAGGGCTCCTCGCTGCAGGAATTACAGGGTATGGAAACAGGTGACAGTGGCACCAAAATAGCTGTATCACCACGTACATGCTAACATCACAGTAGTGTTTATTATCCCAGGTAACAAGTGATAGGACAAGACAAAATTNTGGACACACGAGGTCTCCTCTGTCTCCTCTGGGTTGAGCAAACCAAGAGACCTCGAAACCGATGATAAAGAGTAAGNTGATAGGACAAGACAAAATTGCTTCAAGTTGCATGAGGGGAGGTTTAGATTGGATATTGGGAAAAATTTCTTCACTGAAAGGGCTGTCAAGCATTGGGACAGGGTTGCCCAGGGCAGCGATGGAATAGCAGTTCCTGGAAGTATTCAAAAAGCTGGTAGATGTGATGCTTAGGGATGTGGTTTAGTAGTAGACCTGGCAGTGTTAGGTTAATGGTTGGACTTGATGATCTTTCTCAGCCTTAATGATTCTGTGACTGAGCATTCAACACTAAACAGCACATGAGCTGTTGGACAGCACGTTTGATGAGTGTCCTGGTCATCCCTATCCACACAACTTTGTGTGTTGTGAAGACCAGAGAAGAAAAGTGCAATAAAGGGACTGCATGTACCTTTCTCAGGAAAGGGATGGCAGGAGTTCATAGGAGCATGGTAATAACAGACTGAAAGGGGAAAGAGGGCAAGAAAAAAGGAGAGAAAAGGGTATAAGGCAGGGCTGAAGATGAGACACCCAGAAAATAAGACGTAAAAAAGCTAATTAGCAGCAAGTTGAAGAAGGTCTGGAGTTCCCTTTGTAGCTGTGATTCTCAGACCTGAGTGGCGTCTGTGGGTCTCTGGGGAGCCCACATGGCCTGATATGCCATAGCTCTCAGCTATCCTTGTGCTGTAGGGACTAGCTCTGCAACACAGGAGTGCTGCGGGGAGTTTTCCTTCTAATGTATGTGGTTAGACAAGATAGTCTCATGTGGTGAGGAACTTCGCAAAGATACCTTGCTAGTTCTTGCTTTCATTTGCAAGAATTTATCTATCACTTGGTTTAATTATATATCACCAAGTCAGATCCCATGCAGTCCAGAGGGGTTTTGATCTGGAGCCTATTGATTGAATAGGAGATAGGTGAAGTTATCCTGTGTCAGTCCTTGAAGGGATTAGGTCAGCCGGGGTGAAGGAGAAAGGATACTTCGTACTTCACTGTCAGTACTTAGACTGAGATAAAATTGAATTATTTTATTGTATTGAACCATTGTGTTTTCTCTCCTTTTAGCTCATGGACACACTCTCATGAAGAGGTAATTTTTATCTGTTACCTGTAGGAGTACAGCCCCCCATCTTGACCATCCCTCTTCACAATGACAAGCCCTTCTCTAGCCCTTAGCCCTGTGCTGCCTGGCCTTTTCCTTTCTCTTGCCTTAAGTACTCTGATAGGAAAAAGTCTGTCAAAGGTCTTTACATCTGAGCAAAAAACTTGGTTGCTTGGTTATTAATGAGTTATACTGAGTTAATGTGTCACAATTTACTGATTTTCGTGCATCTGTATATCAGATCTTACACACTTGGCTGGCTGACTATCCTTTTCCATATTGCATTAAACCAGAGGCAAATGTTGATGATCTTGTTAAATGTTATGTAGGATGAGATTTTAGATACACTGACAGTTAAATTGCATACTGTCAAGCTGTTATTTCTAGCCACTTTACTGACTTTTTTTTTCATCTTCGGCAATGAACTGCAAATTTTCATTTATTTATTTAAACTGTACTCCTGATCAGTTTGTGTATAATTTTTAATTTTGCATAAAATGTTTGCCTTGTGACAAGTAGCTGCATAGCTGGTTTTTGCTGCATGCTTATCAGTTATCCATAAGTCATACCAATTTGTTAAAATAGATCATTAGGTCAAACCCTTTCTTAGAAATCAAACAAACTAGTTCTGAGAAATGTTTTCCATTACTCCTGCTGCTGG
Source organism: Campylorhamphus procurvoides (assembly GCA_013396655.1). Taxonomy (NCBI): domain Eukaryota; kingdom Metazoa; phylum Chordata; class Aves; order Passeriformes; family Dendrocolaptidae; genus Campylorhamphus; species Campylorhamphus procurvoides. The sequence continues at coordinate 665,578 of WBMV01006035.1, forward strand.
CTCAGGCAAGACAATTTAATTTATTGGGTTTTAAGAGACAGTCAATGTTCATTTCAAGACATTATCTTTAGTGGGAAAAGGACTAAGATGCTTGGCCAATTTACCACTTGTGGAATGGGAGCTGAAGGACTGAGGAATTTTGGTTTAACAGAAGAAAGGTTTTAGGAGCTGTGTTGTTGAGTCAAGCCAGTCTGTTGCAGTGTGCCTGTGGTTCATGTAACCACTGGTCATTACTGTTCCTCCAGTAAGGCTGGCAGGGACTATAATTCCCTCTGAGGACCTGGCTGTGCCTCTTCTCATCCAGGGACTGTTAGCAAATGCTTAAATGAGGCATTTTCCTTGACTTGTGTGCCAGTGTTTTGTTTCCTGTATCTAAATCTGATAAAAAACTGAAGGAAAATAGAAAGAAACCTGACAACATTGCTTTTTAAAATCTCATGTTTTATAAACTGCTAGTGATAAAGCAGGGTTTGCTTCAGAACCCTCAATGTTGCTGTTTGCAATGCAGTATTCAACTTACATAGTTACCAGTGTGATTTTCTTTTCCTTTTTTTTTCTTCTTCCCTCCCCCTGGTGGATAGGTAGTGCTTTTTGGCTTTGGCAAAATGAACATACCACTGTGCCCTGGTCCTTCAAGAAACATCGTCGTTGCCATGCCCTGAAGTGGCTGCAGAAAGCAAGTAAAACCTGTAACCTTATCTGTGTAAAATTAGCTTTAATGTGATATAGTGATGGTATTGCTAGTTCAAAAAAAATCTAAATTCGTATGGAAGTTCTTCTTTACTCAGAGAACAGTCCTGGGACATTTTGTGGATTTCTGACCCAAATACCAAGATCCAGGGGTGCTGGATGTCACATATTCCAGATGGTGTGGCAGCCTCCACTGCACTGGACTGAGAATGGCTCCTGTATTCTGCCAGTGTCTACAGAGTTGATCCAAGAGATAAAAGGTTGCCCTCCAGAAAAAACAAAAGAACCATAGTAAATATTCTATTCCATTATCTGCAAACTCATCAATAAATGCAGAACAATTATTTCTTTTCATTACCACACTTTCTGTGTTTTGCATGTTTTGCTGCTCCTGAGGGACTGCATGGGAATAGCATGTTGACTGTATAAGTATAAATTAAACGTTTGTCTAAAAGAAGAACTATTAAAATGTAATTCTGGGCAGGATGTGCCTGTCAGCAGGAAGCTTCCTAAAATACCCTGTGTTTTAAGGGTGGAATTTAAGAGTAGGAGGGAAGTGTAGAATTGCTATTTACCTGTCTGATGCTGCTTTTGACACACATGATGAGCCAGCTTCATTTGACTGTCACCTCCTTAGGAGGCAGAATTCCTCGGCCCACACTTTGCTTAGCATTGACTACTTCTTTATTTACTCTTTGTGCCTTTGCATTTTATCTGGACTGTGCATTTTCAGTGAAGCTCCAGTTAAAGACAGGCTTCTCAGTCATGGCATTGTAGGAGGGCCCACAGAGCCTCCCACACAGTGCCTTCCTCAAAGAGAGATGGGGATGTCTGTTTCTTTGAAGAAGCACTTTTGAAACAAAAGGGATTCCCCTATGCCTCTGACAATTTATTTCCCACCACACATGTACAGAGCCATCAGACTGATGGGCCTCCTTCCATTTGTCAGATTTTTCAGAACAACCAGATTTCAGGATCTCCCCCTGGATGTACCGTGTCTGTTTTGGTTGCCTCTGGGGAATGCCTGAGAGGAGCTGTGGGCAAGGCAGTGCATGAAGGAGGGCTTTGATAACTGGGGCTGAAGGCACCTCATTCAGAGAGTTGAGAGGTTCAGGACAGGGAAATCTTGGAGAAGTTGTAAACTAAATGAAAACCTTCTCCTGGTGCCTTTCCCCCTTTTGTGTCTATTTGGATTTTGCCTTCTCCAGGTCCTCTGTGACCTTTCCTTTATAATTACATGTGGTCAGCAATCTGAACCAAAAGAATGAGTCATTAAAATGGGCAGAAAACTTGCAATTACAATGCCTTGGCATGGGAATTTTGTCTCTGAAAGAACATCAGCACAGCTTAGAAATCAGCAACCAAAGCTTGGCACTTTGCTTGGCTACCAGAGCGACTGATAGAATTTGAAATCAGTCAGATTTGCAAGGAAGACAGAACTGGTGAGTTAAAAAACAAGAACACAACCAAGACCATGTCAGAATAAATTTCCAGTCATCTGTACATAGACCATTTATTGAGAAATATAAGAAAAACTAAATTTTCATAATCCTGATTACATGCAGAGGATTGACCCAGATGCATGATTTTAGCTGTATTTATTATATTTAAACACAATGTATGCCTTCACATGTGTTTACTGAAAAGAGGAACCACAACCATTTAAATTAAACACACTTTTAAATATTGCTGTTTAAAAAAGAAACTATTAGATTCCTGCATACTAAGAAGTAATGTATATGACTGTGGTGCTCTAGAATTAATTAGGTCTCTTATTTTAGTTTTAGAATCAAGAAGATATTTTCTCATTGCTTGCAGAATAAAATAGCTAAATCCTCTGCTTAGATCTGAAAGTAGTTTTGCCCACAGCAATCAAACTAATATTTTCTTTTTAGCTCATTCTCTCTGTAAGCTTTATGCTGATTTCATTAGGCTTTAGATCAGGTTCCAAGTAACTAATTATATTTATAGTGTGATTTCTTTGCTCAGAACAACTACTTTAGGTAAAGAAGTTGGTGGGAATGGTGAAAGGGTAAGTAGTATTCCTTTGCATTACTTTGTCCAGGTGCAAGATACCAGGAAAACTGTTTGTGTTTATAAGCCCTCAGAATTAAGGTGAGTAGCAACTTCCCTGTTTTCAGTATTTTTTGAGAGCATAATGATAAGCAGTTAATATACAGACTTTCTTTTATATTGACTAGGGCTGGTAGGTTTCTGACAGCAAAAATGAGGGTTGAAAAGAGCTGGCTGTCTGAAAGCAATGAGAAATCCAACTTGGGCTTGTGAGAATTTCCATGTTTTTCACTCATGTTTCATTGCCCGAAGTCTTTGCCTAACATTTCATAATACATTTTCTCTTCTGCAGCTCTACTGTAAAGCCACCACCCTCCCTTTCATCACTTTCCCACCCTTGCCACTATTTCCCCAACTCAGACTTGCTGCTCCACTCACACTCATCTTTGAAAGGGCCAGTGCTGCATCATTGCTTCTGTTACTGCCTTCCTAAATGCTGCCACTGGCAGCTGAATAATGCTTCTCTCAGCTGGCCCTATCCACAAACATAAAAGACCCTTCAGCTTTGGTTTCTGGGATTTAAAAAGCTAGGACAAAAGTAGGTTTGTTTAGCAGCTTTACTTTGCTAACGGATATGAAGATTCTGTTCTTGCATCACGAGCACTCTTTTTCCAAACTGGCTCTCTTATCCTAACTCCACAGCTGTGTTTCTCTGGACAGAACATTAGTCCCTTCCTTGCCCATACAAATTGCCTCTTCATCAAAATCCAGTGAATGTTACATATCCTGAGTACTCGGTCAAAAATTTTCTGGATTCTTTTGTTTTCCCCCCTCTGAGACTGTAATGCAAAGAAATAGGCCCATTTCAAATTGACTTTCTGACAGAAGGTCCTGTATTTGACACAATCCTGTAGACTACAAGGCTACGCTGGGTCATTAAAAGTTGGATCTTGTTTTTAGCAGAGAATTCTAGTGGAAGCCACTAGACTTTTGGAGGCCTGAGCCATAACATCATGCTCTGTGATCTAAAATTTACTGAGGACCTTGAGTTACCTCCTTTTTTTTTCCCTGATACATTTCCATTCCTGAGAAAAGCAAGAGCTTCAAGACAGACTTATAATATACTCATTCAATTAATCAAGTGAGAGTGAATCAAACCTTTCCAGGCAATTTTGTTTGAAGTGTCTGCACTCTTCTCTGCATCGCATGAGGTGCCAACACCAGTGGGAGTTTGCCTGAGGTAAGAGCTGTGGGTTTGGATGTATTCTTCCATTTTTATTAGGTCTTACACTCACAGGAATTTTGTGCTTTTTAATCTTGTAACTGTACAGAACTTATCTGGGTATGGAGGAAGATAACTTAGTGATTTGCTTTAATTATTCTCGTAACTGTTCGCATTAGGTTTTATGAGCAAGTCACACTTAAAAAATTCCAAACCCACTTTTGTAGCAGGTGTTTGACTGAAATCCTTGTACCATAGATCTAACCAGTAAGAAACCAACTGAGCTACCAAAGTACATCAGTGCTTCTTCACAGTTGGTCCTTAATGTCGTTGTATCCATTTCAACATTTTAATTTTCTTTTCTGCCTTTATTATCCATATGCTTTCCCTTGAAATACTTTATATGGAATGACTTCTAGCAAAAAGCAAGTTATCAAAAAAAAAATCCAGCTAAGCACATTAAATATTTATTGCTCTTAATATTCAGAGTATAGCTGAAGAATTGAGTAGTATTTATTTGGAGTGCACTGATACTGAGATTTCCCATGCTGGTAAGCATGTCCACATAATACAGGGCAGTCTTACACCCCTTATTATCTCTCAAGGTAAGAAAAGGGATTGAAAGTGAGACCAGAGCATGAAGAAGCAAACAGACTTTGAAAAGGTCTTCTGGCAGATACTATGCAATGCACTCATTTTTGAATACAATTAATTATGCAGTAAAACAGGACTTATACACTACTTCACATACTCGAAATAAGATCCAGTAACATCTGATATCTTGGCATCAGAGTCTATCAAAAAGATGGTCATATGACAAGACTTTTAGTTTCTGTTTATAAGGTACAAACAAATGAAAGAAGAGACCTGTTTAGTCTGTACCAAGGGACTGAAATTCAGCCCAAGCATAGTCATAGATTATAATGCCGAATGTTTAGAATTATCACCTCAGAATATCTGTTTCTAGGAGTTCTAAATTCTTTGGAGTAAGTTTTTTCAGAACAGGCTGAATTGTTTTGTGGCAGTTTTTAGCTACTATACTCCCCCCAGTATTGGTTTTTAGGATTCATTTTTTACCTTCTGAAGGGTTGTCTAATATCATAAGATGGAGGGTTTTTTTCTGGGTAAATAACTTGTTTGTTATAAAGAGGAATAATGCTCAAAATTATAAGATGAATCTTTCAGTTATGGGAGTGGGGAGAAGGGGATATGGATGTCCAAGGTAAACACAGGACAACATACCATCTGAAATTTCCATAGAACAGGAAATGTAAGTAGATGAATACAATTAGCTCGCTTTCAGATTCAAACACAGCAGTAAAAATCTGGCTCAGTGTTTTATTTCCTTGCTGCCAATTAAAAATGCAATATAGAATTATTGCTAAATATGAGTTCCAAATTTTCAGATGAACTCATTAATCATTAACTTGAAGCTGAGAAGAAAGCTGCTGTCTGCAGCAGTAGAGGCACATTCTCTGGCGTTCCAGAAGGAAACCATCTTACATGTGTAGATCCAGGCTGTGAGCACTGACCCCCACCTATCTCCCTGCCCACCCTCTGCAAAGTGGCAGTAGCACAATTTGGGGAAGAGTGAACAGAGCAAGTGTGTTCTGTGTGTCTGACACCCTGCTGCTCGGGGCATAGCAAGGTTTTAAAGAAACTGGGCTCGTTTTTCCCAGTTTATGTTTCTTTTCACTACACAGGCCATCATCTTTTGGGGAAGGCCCTTGTGGAGAGTGTATGTTAATCCATACTTTCTAAAGAATGAGACAACTTGCAGCAGGGGAAAACAAAACATTCATATCAGTTACAGGCAGCGGAATACTTTTGATGGATCTAATATTAAGCCTTTGGCTGGAAGGCAATTTTAAAAGAACCAACTAGTTAAACTTGAGATACTTCTATTTCCTCATAAGATTTACTTCTCTTCCTTAATCTGTAACTCTCCATAGTGAGTTTCTCTAACCATCAATATGACAGTACAGCAATATTGCCTCATCAGTCATGATTTACTTAATGTTTTCTGAATTTAGTAATATTTGATTAAAATTTAATGTGAACATATCATATCATGCCACATATATTATTGCATCCATTAATCAGGTAACCATAATAATGAAATGTCGGAAGATTGGATGAAAAAGGAGCTGAAGTCTTTGATATATGTTTGGCATGGGTTTCTGAGTGATTAACGAAAAGATACCCAGTCAATTGTGTAAAGCTTCATTAATATACATTTACAATCATCTATGTACTGTATCATCAGATATTTTTAACTTTAGTTAAACTTGATTTTTTAATTTACTGAAAGACACTAAATATTAATAATCCTGAAAAATATATAGTATTCTATTAACTCTCATAATGCCAGAATGATTCATAACATGTCTTCATGCTTTTGTAGCAAACTATGTACTAAAAATATTGTCAGAGTTAATGGATCAGTTTTGTTAAAGGTGGAATAACAAATGCTTTATGCATGGCCCTATAAACCTCAAATTAGACAATTGTATTAAAATAAATGTAAGTCAGTATTTCCATCTAGTTTTTTAATATGCAAAGGTAACATATCTAATCTAGCAAAGCACCTACTCCAGTTTGGTAGAGGAGATGTTGAAAACTGTCAGACTTGAGTTCATTCTCATAAGTATTTTATTAAGCATATAAAGACTTTCTAGATAAAAAAACCTCCAAAGCAAATGAAAGTTGAAATCCTTAGGCTTCAGCTCAGGAAGTAAGATAAGGACGTGTTCTCCAGGTAAACTTTGAGAGATATACCATTGTTTTCTTGGTATTTGTGACAAGAAACAACTAAGGCACAGATCCTTTTGGTGAGAATTTCATTTATTTAGTTTTCATTTATTACTGTGAATCATGGGGAACACTATAATTTTTTTTTCCGCTGCAGTTACATTTTTACACTACAACAACTCCAAAAAACAGGTCTCAAAATTATTTCAGAACAGAGGTGCCTTGTGTTTTTAACATGGCTTGTGATTTTGACGTGTAATTGGTTGGAAGCTGTATGCTGATTTCTAAACTGAAATATTATCACTGTGGAAGGCTGCCACATTGTTGAGTGGTGTTAATGTGTGTAAGCACTGTGCAATATACTGGCATACAGTCTATATTTTTATCCCACCATGTCTTCAGCTGTTTCAAGGATGCTTTCTTCAGTAGTGTCCAGTGGGCAAAAGCTGATAGCAGGGCTCAGGTACTTGGGCAGCACCTTTGTTCTGAGCAAGGTGGATGAGCGTGCCCATCTATCTACTGATAAAGGGCAGTAAAACCAGTCAGGCCGGGGTCTGTGACTCTTCTAAACTAAATTCAGACAAAATAAGTCTATGCAACTCCGTCTGGTACTTACTCTGCAAAGAAAGGGGAAACTATGGATTGAAGGAAAAATTATGAGGCTGGGTACTACCAATTTGGGACAAATGTATTTGTAAACAGTCTCACTAAACACTGTAAGGAGCCTGCTTACTTGGAGATTGACAGAGGCGTAAGTAAAATAATGATTGTTCCACCTATAAATAAAATGAAAACATTTTAAACAAACAAACCCAAAAAAAAAACACACTAACCCCCCCATCGAGCTCCACACACGCACACAAAACACTTGATGTGACTGCACAGGCTCTATATCGTGTAGCACCACTTACTTTAGACCATCCAGTTCACATACTACCTTTGGCACCAATAGGTCTTGGTGTGTGTCTTGAGTGTGCAGGCTGGTGATGAAGAAAAACATGTTGTGTGCTTTCTTACATAGCTATGAGGAACAATTAAGAAAATACAGGGTGCAGGGCTCTTTCCTGTGCTTAGGTGGACTTTTGCAAACAAATTTGCTTCAGAGCTCCTGTCAGTTAGACTAACCATAATTCATTTTCTGTGGTTGTTAATCCTGCCTGTGAGGGGGTAGGGATAGTCATTTTCTTTGTAGCTGAAGGCAGGAACAGCATCATAACAAATAATGACTTCAGGATAAACCTAAATGGATGAACTGCAATTGCAGTTGTCCTTCAAAATTAAGAACGAGAGGACCAAAAAATGCAGAAAATATGATCTAAACTAATACTACTTTCAGCTTTTGTGAGTGCTCTCCAGCCTAAGACGTGTAAAGGTTTGCAAATGCTAAGGCAATGGATGTTGAAGCATCTATGTTAAGCAGTTATTTATTCAGTCTTACAGAATGCAAGTGTCCCTTGTACAGATAGCAGGGACAGAGCAGGGGGTTGTACCCCAGAGACTTGTGCTGTGACTTTTAGACACTGCAATTCAACACTATAATAGCACGTTGAATGTAACATACATTCCCAATCTTTTCTGTAAAGCAGGCTCTTTTCCTTCATATTCACGGATTTTGGATAGGAGAAAACCCATCAGAGACTTGATGACTTTAGACAGTTTTTCATCTTTAATTATAGCTGGGCAAATGGTGTCAAGTGCAGGTATGGAAAGCCGTGGATGGGAACTCCTAAGAGTCTATAAAGATTCTATTTTGGTAGGTTTTTTTGATGTAAGGGATGAGAAGAAGTTGTCTTTGGGAATGTGACAATTGTTGCAGAGCATAAAGTTATTTCCTCCTAGTAGCATCTGTTTTTCAGGAGAGAAAAATGCTGAGATTATGCTACAGCCTGGAGCTCTAGCATGTTGATGAGGTAGAAGGAGTCCAAATAAATTAACTGTTGTCAGGCTCTGATTCCAGTGACTGGGATTTTAAGTGGCTGGGAAAAATGGTCTTACATATTTGGAAAATTGTAGCCGGTTTTGGCAAGAAGGAAAGTGAGCAGATCAGAGCCTGTTTCTCATGTCATTGAAGTGTTTGAGAACTTGCCTTCTGCTGAGATGGAAGAGAACTTTCTGCAAAACTAAAAGTGTTTGTTACATCTATCTAAAATGTGTGGCCCTATTCTTGATGTAAGAAGCTTTGCATGGCTTCAATCTGCTCTTCTGGGGTAGAGAGGTCTGCCTTTGGCAGTCAGAGGGGGTTTCTTTTGGGAATTAACTCTGACTTTTCCTTGGGTTTATGTTGCTGGGTTATGTAAATACTGGTGTGGGACTTGAGAAAAAAGAGGAATGTGAATTTGCCAATGCTAATGTCCTTGTCCTTTCTCTCTGCAGCCGTCTCTGATCTGATGAATGAAATGTTGCAAATACTTTTAGTTATTTCTTAATACTATGGGTGCAAAAAAGGAAGGAGAGGGTTGTTTATGGCTGACTGCAGCTTGCAAGTTGAGAATTATTTGCTCATATTCATGCTTCTGTATTTTTATATGCAGGTCCAGTGTCTCTCTGGTGGGCTTGTGAGAATGATTGGGAAATGCCTCTTAGACTAAGATTTGGATGTGCAGGTGAGCTTTGTTCAGTTTGGAGTTTCCATTTTTATAGTCTTGGATGTTATATTTTTCAGGATGGCATTGGAGAACCTAACAGTGCTTTTAAGCACAGGTGGTTTATTCTCCCCACCATTGCAGCTCACTGGGAGAAGTCCTTGTGTACAGCACAGGTAGGGCTTTAGATAGGTGCTGTAGGGCTTTAGCTTGTTTATTTGGAAATGTGGGTGCTGCTGTGTGTAAATCAGGGAGACCAAGGTGATGGAAGGTTGTTTAGCGGAGAGCGATTTGGTTAGGATAAATCACAGATAACAATTAGTGCTGCACACTGAGAGCCAGCCATTGAGAAATTTCTCTCTTCTATAGAAACACACAGCCACTCAGTAGAGGCTCTTTTGTGCAGCACCGAGCTGAGTTACAGTACCTGAGATTTCAAATGACAAAGGAATCTTGCTGTCAGACTCTCTCTGCTGAGCTGCTGATACAAAGGGCTGTGGGAGGCGAGTAGGAACACCAAAGTGTCTCCAATTGTTATCAGATAGCTGTTCACAGAAAGGTCTTCCCAGAGTTTGCTGCATGGAAAGCACAACCCACACATCATTGTTATTCATTCGTTCAGTTTAAGAGGCTTGTTTTTCACAGATGTGCTCTTCCTGTTTGGCATCTCTAACTGAGGATTGTTGTTAGTTGAAGAAAAGTGTCATCCAACTATGAATTGAGATTTTTCAGCTGATTCATGAACACCTTTGTTAACTACAGCATAAAAAGGAATATGGCTGAGTGTGAAATGTAGGTTAAGCTGTGTTTCTAACCTGGTATATTATGCTACTCTGGAAGGGTGAAACAGAAATCTTAATTAACAGCTATGCAAAAATTTCCTGCCCATTTTTATCTCAAATAAAGTTAGTAAAGCAATTAAAAGTTGGAGGTAATTGCTATGTGTTAGCCTCTCTTATTCATGTGTAGCCTATCTAGAGAGAGATATGTATATATATGGATTTTTAAATAACTAACCAAAATTGCTGTACATGGCAAGTAAAATAAGCAATCAGTATGTTTGAGTAAGGCTTTCATGTCAGAAAATTGGCCAGACATGCTAAGAAAGGGCGGTAAAACTTGGGAGAAGGGGGGGAAATGAATTATCTCAGAATAGTGGGATCAGAGCCATTTGTGTCTGTATAACAGATAATTTGTGGAGCTTACAGCAATATGAATCTTGAAAGTTTTGATATCTAAGTTAGTGCTACAGCCAAGTAGCACAATCACAGATAAGCAGCTGTTTATTGTTGTTCCAGGGAATAATGATCAGATGTGCCTTATTTCTGCCCAAGTTTTCTTCAGTATATAGGTACCATCTCATGTTTAGCTTTAGTAAGAGCATCTAGATAAAAATAATAATGTTTTTAAAAAATAATTTAAAAACACTTCTTCATTCCGAAATGCAACTGTGAAAATACTTTTGAATTGAAAAAGCAGCTTCCTTTTGGCAGATGCATTAAATGTGCTTTCTGACAGTCCCAGTCACATCTGTATCTGGCTGGATACTTCATGTCTAGAAATTTACACTCTTCTGAAACATTAGGCATGAATCTGGCTACTCTTCAGAAGGCTGTCTCTGCTTAGGCTTTCTTAGATCACAGGGAGTTTTTAAAAGGTGAAGATATCTTTTTAACACGTAAGAGTTTTACTAAAAATTGATAAACACATAGAAAATGTTGAGAATTCAAACAAAAAGGCCAAATAACAGCATTTGCCAGTGAGTGCAATTTTGCAGCAGTAAGAATCCAATATTTATTCTTAGAAAGTCGGTTTACTAAATTAAGTGTAAAATAATTATTCTGAATTATCTAGTTGTCTTTTCATGCTCAAGGTTTTATAGTATTTTTGCAAGATTCTCTTTAAATTTACAATCAAATATCAAACATTTCCAGCACCTGAGCATTGTCAACACATTGTAGAGAAACATCTAAATGGGAATCAAATTTATTCACTTTGTAAATTACAGCTGTATTTAACATTGAGTATTCTGCTATTCTTGGAAGTCTTCCTTTTTGGTGAATTTAGCACTAAAAAGCCAGCAAATCAGTTTTAGTGGTATTGATGTGATATGTGTTCACTTGGAAAGAATGAGTGGAAGAGGAAAGAGACATCTGGATGGTGTTACGTCTGCAAAGAAAATATATATGCTCCATCATATGGTAGAATGAAGCACCAGAGTGACTTTTCTGATGCAAATTGTGGTTGTCCTCAGCACATCCAATTTCTGTTCTGAGACATGATTTATAAGATCTCTTCGCTGCTAGATCTGGACATTCCACACAAGTTGCTCTTCAGGGCTCTGAAGATGACTTGGCTTAGGCTGAGATTTACAGGGACAGGGCCTGTAATCTTCCTGGCAGCTGCCCACAGCCAGTGACCCCCTGTGTGTCTGGAGAAGAAGGGCACTGGCAGTGTGCTGCTAGTGCCAGTCAGCCCTCCCATTGCCCAGAATGAGGTACAGCTGCTATGCTTCCTTCCCAAATGTTCACAGGGTATGTCTGTCTGGGTCTCATGCCTGTGTAGGGTGAGGAAACAGTCCAGGTGTGCCCACAAGCCAGGATGGCCACGGGGCTCCTCACCCTGAGAACAGAACATGAGAGCTGTCTTTGTGTTATCTTTTCTCACAAGGACTTTCCCAAATGTGCAGAGCAGCAGGCAGCCCCGAAGCAGCCTGTCTCCTCATCCTTTTCCAAAGTCAGCTCCTCAAAAGATCTCCTCATAATGGGGACTGATTGCCTGTTTGATCTCCAGGAGCCTCAGTTTCACCCTTAACTGTGCAGATGCCTCAGGGCCGCAGCAGCACTTGTGGCAGGGGGTATTGGTGCATACCCACATTTCTGCACAGTATCTGTTCTGTAGTTAAATACCTTAAATAACCCTTGGAAATTATTCTGGCTGTATTCAAAAGTGGTAGCTTAGCAACTGATTTTTTTTTTTTTAAACCAAACAGTAAAGGAAGTGAGTTCTAATCCTCTTGAGGGTGCTGTTTATTAAAATTTCCACCATGGAAATTAGAGTATCTTCCTCATTCCCAAAACAATTCTGAATTAGTTGCAACATGAGCATTTCCTTTAGATGAGGTGATAGAAATAGATGTTAGAGACAAAACTAAGGAAGTTTTCTTTTTTCCAGAAAAATAGAAAAATATATAACGTTTGTTAGTGCGTATTTTAAATAATGGCTTTATAAAATGAGGTTAGATAGGAGGGGACATAGGCTGTTTAAGTGCTCCATATAACAGGTCAGGAACCCATAATGAGAATTACTGTGCCTTGTAAATGTATTGCATCAAGATTAAATGGGATTGGCTGATCAGCAGTGTGGTGACAAGGAGTTGATGTTCTTAAGTCCCTTCTGGGCTGCCCTCTCCTGTGGTTGGTGAAGGTTGCATTCCATGGGAAGTGATCTGCTTGTAGGGTATGTTACTGGAGTAGGGGGAACTAGATCAAGGCACAATTTGGTCAGCTAATCACTGGTTTTAATATCCACCTTCTTTTCTATGGTGTTTTGTTGGTCTTCCCATTATCCATTCAGATTGCTCACCATGTCATAACTGTGCTTCCTCTCCCTTGCATTGTACCCATTGAAATAGGTTACTCAGAGACTGCTTTAGGGAAGGAAATGCCAGAATGGAAGAAGAGAAAGACGTGGTGACGACAGAAATCCAAATGCTCAGTGGTTCCTCTTGACGACTTTGAATGGAAATAGTTACATTAATCATATCTGTAGTAAATATGCTAAACATCAGTAGTATATTTAGCTCCAGCTAAGCAGAGTGGTCCCTTTCATTGTGTGACCTGGCAAATGACCCACTGCAGGTCAAAATAGAAGACACATGAAGGGTCTGCCTTAGTTGGTGCTTAACTTTAAGCATTTATGTAGTTACTAATGTTGCTATGCATTCTCCAAAATAATGTTGAAGCTCCTTAGGATTTCAAGCCCACGCTGCTTAACTAACCCCTTGCAAGCCCATGCCCAGGGAAAAATTATTCTAAATCTCCCATGTCCAAATTCCAGATCTGAGTGGAAAGAATTACAAAATTGCATGCAAATCTTTTGGACCAAAACAGATTTTCACGGTGAAACCTTAGTTGATGATAGTTACTTTATAATAATTCTAAGACATTATTTTAAACTAGTTTGCAACAGAAGTAATGCATTGGCTCATGCTTCAGAATCAGAAAATTAATCAGGGATTGTGGTTTCTGGTGGGCTTTGCTGTTCAAGAGCTCAAGGGACCATGTTCTTTTTGGATGGGGAAGAGGCTGTTGTAAGGTACCATCACTTGAAAAACAGTCACTGAAACATCTATTGCTCAGCAGGACAATGATGCTGGCTGTGTATCCCAAAGATGGAAGAGAAGTGTCTCCTCTCTCCCTTGGCAATGGTTCATGCTGGTCACGTGGAATAGCCTCTTCCATTTGACCGTCTCCATAGCCATATGTTAGATGAGAGCACAAGATTAAAGCAGAAATCTTGTTCTTCCATCTCAGGAGCAAATTTGTCATCTGCACAGCTTGTCTTCATAATACAAACATAAGTGAAATTTTGTAAATGCTTTTCATTTCAATAATTAGAAGTTTATCTAAGTGAAGCAAGGCATTTTTAATAGTGATTTTGCTTTTTAAGGCTGGGAAGGGGATGAGAGGAATACACCAGAGGCCAAATCAATAGAATTATTGTGTGAGTAAAAGAGACTTGAAGGATTTGATGGTTCAGCCTTATCGATGTTACAAAACATTAGATGCAAACAGCATTAACTCAGTGTAGATCAAGTAATATTTAAAGGGGAGGTGATGTAGAGTGTCACAGAGAACCCCATCCTCCTCTGAAATGTTTGAACTTCAGAAGAATGCATTGAACTGTATTACACACAGTTACAGAGCATAGTGAACCCCACTACTGAAAAGTATCTTGGTTCTCTATCCCAGGGATGATGTAAGTCAACCTTGGATTTATCATATAAATACTGCTTAAGAAAATCATGTGCACTTTAATTAAAATGTTTCATCTAAAACCACACACTGAATTAAAAAAGGAAAGGAATGTGTCCTTGAAGAGGCTGTGAAGAACAGAAAACTTCACAAATTCTTGTGTTTAACATTACTTTTTAATATCCTTGCATTAAAAATGAATGATTACTTTTTAATATTACTTGTAGCCAACTATCCCCTACTGTATAGATAAATTTCTTGTATGATTTTATTATATGCTCAATAATAGTACCTATAAGCTCAGATTTCTTTTGAATATAAATGATTTGAAACAATATCTACCCTAAAGCATCTTTAATGTCATTATAGATGGGTAGGAGTAAATTAAGCGGTATTTAGCCACCAAAGTCTTTAATTTCATTGCATTTGAGTAGGAGTTAGACATTATGAGGTCCAATTAAAAAAGTCACTAATGTTTTTACATCTGAGTAGGAGTAAATTAAACAAAATCACTCCTGAGCTGCTAATATCATTTTAATTGAATGTCATTCAGTTTCTAACTGCTGTTACAACACAGTAGATAATGAGTCAAGCTCAACAAATCATTTGAGCTCCAGGTACCATGGCTGCTAGGGGTGAAAGTAGATGGGATGGAGAGGGAAAATGTTGGAAGTTAGGAAGCTGACAGGAATGATAGCAGACCTGACATCTGTAGGTTGATGAGACCTATGTTCATCTAAAAATATCACCCTAACAAGAGCTAATCTAGCAAGGCTGCAAGCCAGGTCATTATTTCTAGTGTTCAGACATGGGGGAAAAAAAAAAAGGCATTTATCCTGAAGATGCGATTTACAGAGTGAATGCTAGAAAGGCTAATTCCATTTATTCACACCTCATGAATAATTCATTGTTTGATTTAATGTTAATCTTGATGATGAGACAATGGTGAAACAATACTAGACAATATATAGACCTAAATATGTGAAAATAAAAAATCATATCCTATCACAAGCATTATTATTTTTTGATCTATAACAGATAATATTGCATTTTCCTCATACCTGGAAATCTTTTCACTTTGGTAAATAGCGGGTTTAAGACAAGCTTTGGCACTTCATATAGTGACTGTTAAAGAGACTAGAGTGAAAAATACCCTTTGCTGTAACTCAAATTGTTATAAAACAGTAGATATTTCCCCCTAACAGCAGTTTAAGCCATTACACAATGCTAGGCTTCCATCAGGAAAAACTGCAGGGTTTTAAACCTATTACTAGTTTGTGAACATCAGATCTCTTCTGATGTTGCAGTGTGTGTACATGTTTGACTGCTGAGAGCAAATATCCCTTTAAAGTGTATATATAGTATAAGACCCTAGAGAACAGGGGTTTCTGGCTGGAGCTGTGCCTGGTTCCAAACTCAGGGTAGGTGTTGGCTCCACGTACAGTCACACCCATGTGTACAGTCACATGCTGTCACTGGCCTGTGTCATATGTGTCTCCTGCCTCTGCAGGGAAAGGTGAGGGAGGGCAAAGAGGCCTTTATGGTCTCTGTGTCCACATGTATCTGGTACTGCTGCTTGCTCATGTTCAGAAGGTCCCATCAATTACTTCTTTGCTATGTACTTTAAATTATATAAAGGGAAATTTGCAGCTTTGACTGTTTGGTTTTTTATGTGTAGGAAAAGTGGAGGAAGTTCACTTGAGCAGACCTGCCTTTTCTCTTACCTCTCTGCAAAAGAGATCTTCAAAATATCTGAGCCATACATTTTGTTCTTCCTCTGAGGGCAGGGAGAAAGCCAGTGCTGCTGGACAGGGGCAGCAACTGCAGAACTGCAAAATGACTTTCCTAGGAGTGTGAGGATACTCTGCTATAAAAGGATGGGTGTGCTGGTTTAAAGGTAAACTGGTAGGAGAAATGAACCCAACTCAAGAGAAATTGCAAGTCAGAGTTACAATCTACTAAAAAGACTACAATAAATAAAATGATACAGAGCAAAAACTGGGCTTAACCCCCAATAATGAGATGTATAACCCAGCACAAACAGGGTTCTGGGGCACAAACAGAATGGTGTTTGGTAGCCCCTGTGCTGAGCACCACATGGTCCCCCTGAGTGTAAAGTAAAAGGAAAAGAAACCTGTTGGTGAGGATGATGGTCGTGTCTTGTCAAGAGTGGCACTCTTGTTGAGGTTCTGGTCCTCCTCTGGATCCAGTGAGTGGTACCAGAAGTCCCAAACCCCAAGATCATATGTGCTCAGGTTCAAGTGGGAATGCCCAGTACCTCCCCCAAGGCAAGAAGTTTTGCAATGGGTGATTTAACTCTATGAGTCATGGGATGTTTTTGGAATCTTTGATGTTTTAGGTCATTGCAGCTGCCTAATATGCCAGTCCCTAGTGACCCATGAGCAGATATGACCCCTCAGGCTNCATATGTGCTCAGGTTCAAGTGGGAATGCCCAGTACCTCCCCCAAGGCAAGAAGTTTTGCAATGGGTGATTTAACTCTATGAGTCATGGGATGTTTTTGGAATCTTTGATGTTTTAGGTCATTGCAGCTGCCTAATATGCCAGTCCCTAGTGACCCATGAGCAGATATGACCCCTCAGGCTGGGTATGAGGGTGCTAATGCCTCCCTGGAGGGGAGTTATCATAGCTGAGTCACTGGTGTGAAGACAGAAACATTCCCATGCTTCTCAGGGTTCTCTGACATCCAGCTTGTAGCCTGAGGTGTCAGGTGTGCCCTGGACAGCTGCTGCAAAGGATCCATTATTAACAGTTCATCAGAAATGACATAGAGGGTATAGAGTACACAGTTTTGGTTATAGCCACATAGTGAAAAATTGGTCCTGGCCCCTGTAACTAGGCCAATGGGTTCCATGTAGCCACAGCAACACCCTTTTCTTCAGGGTTTCTCTTTGCAGCCCCTGTCTCAAGATAATGGGAGCAGAGTGTTGTCACAGGAGAGATATCTTAGCCTTTCCAGGACGGAGTTCACTCTCTTCTCCATCCTAAAGGTTAGTTACTTAGCTCAGGCACTGTTAGGTAGATTTTAGGTGTATTTCAGCATTTGGCCAAGCTTTTGGCCATGCACTATACTCCAGTTTTTGCATGCAGGAAGCTGTGTTGCTGTTCTGGTAATGAGAATGTTGTGGTGGTTCTGCTCCTGGGCCAGTGGATGACTCTGAATATTGGCCAGGCTCTGATAGCAGCTTGGGTCTGTGGAGGTAGATGCAGAACTCAGTTGTAGGATAGGAAAGTTACAATTCCCTCTTGGCAGGAAGAACAGGCTTCCCAGCTCCAAGGGCACTGTCTTTTCCACTGCTTCAAATATGATGCTTTGACAAAAATAACTATTGTCAAACTCTGCTTCTTTTTGGGTATTTCTCTTCTTTAATTGTGAGATTCTCCATTGACTCTTTCAATTACAACCTGCTATGTGTCACTCTGTATAATCCTGCTATCTTTTAAATGGATGTCTGATGAGCCATTCCGAACAACTTGAAATAAGTGGGTGAACTAAAATTAACTGTCAGTGAATGTAAAGAGCTCAGCAATCCACTAGATTCTGGTGAACCTTTCAAATGAAAGGCTGGACTTTGGGTTGGTTAGAGAAGGAGGATGGGAGTTAAAATTGTTAATTTAGGTAGGTTTTACTTTTAGAACTGATTCTCAAATGAACACATACAAGCAGAAATTCCTGCTTGGGATTCAAGTCTGGCTACTTTTTGCATTTACCTTCCATGATGTGGAACACCAGGAGCCCCAGTGCTGAATTTTGGTTCAGTATTCCCAGCAGGCAAGAGAGTAAGCTCTGTGAATTCAGATTTAAAGCTTTTATGCAGGGTGTGTGAAGAAAAGTTTGAGATTGAGCGTGGGCTAAGCTCTCTGTGTAGATGCATTGTTGCAAACATGCTCTGGGACATATGGAATTACATTGTTACTTGGGGGAACAATGATGAAATGTTTTGACATAGCCTTTTGTCTTTTCTGTGCGGATAGTACTTGAACATGTTACAGCTTGTTTTAACTAATGAGTTACATAGGTTGGTTATGTCTTCTGTCTGTGAAGTTCCAGTGATAGCACTGCAAAAATAGTCACCAACAAAACTCCTAGAGCATCTACTTGGGGAGCACTAATGACTCCTGAGAAACTCGATGGCTTCTGTCATGTCAAAATTTACTTAAATAGGTAGGATTTTAGTTATGGAAATGCAGGGACACAGCTTTCACTTTGGACTACTGCTTAATGCCATGTCTGTGCCTAAGCAGCAATTTGTGAAACATTTTGCATCTGCACACAGCGTTGTTCCCACTGATCTCAGTGTCTGTCAACCATAGAACAACAAAACTTCCAAGGACTGCTAGCTCAGTATTAAAATATTAGACCTGGTTCTTATTTCTTGAAAAAAAAAATCTTATTGCAGTCTTCTATTGCCTTTTTTCTCATTCTTCCATTGCACTTTCAACCTCCCAGAGTCCAAGGGGTTTGTGAGTTGCATTTAGAAGCACTGCAAAGCTAGGTTGGGTTCCTGGGTAAACAACAAAAGTCTCTCACCTAAGGAAGTATTGGTGGGGTAGAAGACTGTGTGGCTGATCCTTCTGCTTGCAAAGAAAGCAGTGTGGTTCAGTAAAGAAAGTTGTCACAGCGTAGTAGAAGATAAAGTAATAAATGTTTTCAGTTAATTTTTTTTTCCTGACAATTCTGATTTGAGCACTTGCTTCCTTAAATTGCTTTTGTTGGTCAGACAAAGTTCCTTAGCTGTTCAAGTGTCTATTCTGTTTGATATAGCAATCATGTTGGAGGCTTTTATCTTAAACTTAAATAGGCCAGTTTGAATCAAAATGTGTATATATTTCTCAAAATTGTCTAGTTGTAGATAGGGTTAGGCACATCTTATGTAAATGTGGATTACTAATGAATCTGCCTTTGCCTCATGTTGCTCTTCTAGTCAAGCACTTAGTTTTCAATCTTAGAAATAATTATATCTGTCATAGCTGAAAAGTCAAGTTTTGTGAAGTGTGTGTTAGTTCAGAGCCAAGTTACTCTTTCCCCTATGACTGGAACATGTAAGTTATTCTGAGCATGTAACACGCAGATACCTCTGAAGCGTGTGGGCACAAAGTCAGTTAGAAGAGCTCTTGAAAATGCATCTGGTTTCAAACAAGGAACTTTAAATGTTTTCTGTAACCATAAGTTATGGAATTAGTTTGATGGTAAGAGTTATGTTTACGGTGTGTTCCTAGTTCTTGCTTTGAAGTATGGCAGTAAATGTAAAAATCCAACTATGCACTGTATTAATCACTGGTGAATCTAGTTTGACCTTTTGCAAATGGCAGTACATTCAGTGCTAGCTGAAGATAGGAATGGTGATCTTGGGAGAGCTGTTTGTTCGCAACAATCACAGAGCTGGCTCTTTATGCCCTCTGCCCAGCCAGGGCCTGCAGAAAACTGAACCAACGAAGTACTGGGGATTCTGTGCCTGAACCACCTCCCTGTAAACTAATGAGCTGGCGTTGGTGAAGTTACACTCTTTTCAGGTTTTGCACTGTTCTGACAGGTGAAAAAATCAACAGGTTGTGATCATAATGTCACCTGCTACAGGCATTCATTCTGTGTTTCTTTCAGAGCACTTACAGCTGGAGTCACATGAGACCAGCCTGAGTTTCACTCGGCCAGTCTAGGTATCTATGTGTTTGTAAAGTACCTCAATGAGAGAGAAATTTAGACCGTTAAAGGTCTCTATATGAAGGACTCAGAGCTCCATTAAGGAGGAAGAAGGAGCAGTAATCCCTTTTCCACACTGTATAGCCCTTGTACGCTGCCTGCTTTGGGCATGGCAGTGCTGCCTGTGACCCACTGTCCTCACTGAGTCTCCAGGAAGAAGTGATGTTACAGCTTTGCCTGTTCAAGTGGCTGACAGTTCTAAGTGGGACCTTGTCGTTCTTTAGGGTACTCTGGGGGCATTCCCACACCACTTACATCCTAGATTTGAGCCCAGACAGGCAAATTCTCTGCATATGCAGTTGAAGAAAGATGCCCCTGGAATACAATTTAAAGCATTTAAGTCAGATACTTAAAATTAGACAGTCTGCATTCATCTTAGTAGCCTTCCTCTGTCTGTATTTTGTATACTAACCTGAAAACCTGGGTGATAGGAATCTAATGTTTCCTGAGCCAGTGGGCAGGACTGGCTAGATGATCCACTGCATGGATACTCTCACACAAATGCACTACATTGTCTTTTCATGAGACTTGTGAATTTTCCTGCCCTCCATCTCTGTCTTTCCTAGGCATGCAGTCATCAGGAGTGCTGCCCAGATAGGACTGCTTTGCTTACCATCTTACAGGATGCAGAAAAGCAAAGTTTTGCCTGTAATTAGTTATACAATGTTTTCCTCAGCAGTAATGAGTTTTTGATCAGCTTGGAGAGTTTCATATGACTCAGTGCTGACTTTGCTTTGAATCTCTAAATTTATAGAGAAGAAACAGGAGGTTTTTGTGCTTTTGGTGTACTTTTAAAAGTTGCCTCTTTGTACCCCTTTCGATAAAACTGCAAAATGACCTTTTAAACTTGAACTAAGCAGAGTATGGTATGGAGTAGTGCCTTCTAAGTTAAACTAAAATTTTTAAATCAAATTCCATGTATCAGAGATTTAAATAGAGCTCTTTGGAAAGCAGGTCACAAGCTGAAGTTTCAGATTAGCTTGATGAGTTGCATAGGAAAGTATGTACCTATACTTGCAGCTTTCTCTGATAGCATCTCAACTTTCACAGTCTATGTACCTGTGTGTTAAATGGGAAACAGATCCTGGCAAAGGGGCATTACAGCACAAATACCCTTTTCTTTTATGAGTTTTAGATAGACTTGTTCCCGTCCAGACTGTTAAAAGCTGAGTTTAGGCAGTCAAGAACTCAAAAGAAATGTAGCTGTAAGAATGGGTTTCCAAATATAGTCTTCCCATGTACAACACACGAGACTTGACTGTTCTGGCATCCAGGTGGAATATGTCTGTGGTTCCCTGGTATAAACCAAGTACAATGCATTGCTTTTAACATCTTGTTCTGAGTATCTTGGGTATGTTTAGAAAATGCTGGTGCCAGCTGGCAGATTGCTGGTGAGGCTGAACACACAAGGCTGCCGCTCTTGCAGTGTCGTTGCAGCCCCACCATTCCTTCATCCGTTCTTCTGATTTCTGTGATTCAGGAGAGTTGCTTTGCATGCACCTTCTCTTGAGTTTCCCAGGCCTGGTTTTCTTTATCAAACCTCACCTTTGCTGCAAATTTTTGTTGCAGGATTTTTTTTTAATTTTATTTTAAATCAAATTTAGGCAATTAGTTTCTTTTTTTTCCTCACTAATTGCTTTTACGTTAGTCTCACTAATCCATAAGTGCCAGTAGTCTCTGAGATACTGGATCTCATTTAATTTCCAAAGAAGCAGAAGAGAGCTAAAACAAGAAAATGTCACAGCATAAACAGACAACAGAAGGGAAGAAAAAACTAGATAAAACAGTTTCTTATCCTCCTACTTTACATTCATTCACTCAGCTATATCACATGTAGCATCAGAGCATTATCATCTCTTGAAACTTACTTATCACAAGAAGAGTGGTAAAGTGATCCCCCTTTAATTTGCACAGTTGCACAATGTCACAGAGCCTGAGGAGAGAGGATTGTCACCCTGCCCAGTAACCAGTACAGGTTTAAAGGTTAGTAGAGGCAGTCAACATTATTTCAACATTTTTTCCCCAGAAATGAGAGTGTGAAATCAAGGATGGCTTGTGGTTTGGTTTGTGTTTCTGTTTGTGTATTTTGAAAAGATTATTTTTGACACATTATTTATTTTAAAAAATATAGAAGAAAAGCTTTGGAACTCTGGAAATATTTCCTTGGATTTTTTTTCAATTAAAAGTTTCATTTTTAGTCCAAGTGTCTTTTCACTTAGGAATTTAAATTGATTTTAAAAAAATCAAAGTGAAATGTTTAAAAAATCTTGAAGAATTTTGATTGACTTAATCTGTGTTGTATCTGGGTCTCCATTTGTGAAAAGTTTCATCTTTTTATTCTGATTCCATTATTTTCTAAAAATAGAGGGCATATTGAAGAAACTTAAGTATTATAATTTGAGCCATTGAGAGGAAGTGCTAATACTCAGACTTGAAATTATATTACCTCATTTACTTGAGCAGGTTGCAAAAAAAAAAAGCATTTTGCACAAGTTGTAGTTCATAGGAGTACTTGGTTAAAAAATGTTAGGTTATGTATATAGGGAGTTGCACGGACAGAGGAACAGGTCAAGGAATCAGGAGATAATTTCCTTGTTCAGAGGCACAAAGCCCTTCCAGCCAGGGCTGCCTCAAAATTTGTACCCTTTTGAAAAGTGCTTCCATTAGCTTCCCAGGTTAGCAGATTTGGATTGGCTTTGAAGAAGTAGGATATTAAGCTTCATTGTTTCCTACTGGTTAAGTTAAACACTGATGGGTTTTACCCATCCCAGTCGTAGTTAGCCTAACTCCAAAGTTATTTGATAGCTTAAGCAAAAAACATGTAGTTGAGGATGAAAATCTGAGAACATAATATTCATTGACAAAAGCACTAGAACTTCTGTTTTCAGTCTTTGCCTTCTATAAATTAATACTAACAGCAATTTTTACAGTTGAAAAACTGTACTGCTCCATACAAAAAATTTCCATTCAAAACCAAACGTGAAGTCAAAAATGTAACAATAAAATATTGTCCATTTTAGAAATTAATGGAATATTACAAGTGGCGTGATGGCAATTTTGTATTATTTTCATTCAGAAAACGTGTCAGGATTTTGGCATTTGAGACAGAAACTGTTTTGAGATTTTATATTCTCACAAAATGGAGAACACATTTCATTCTGGGTGGAAATTATAAATGTAGTGAGGGTAGCTCTGTGATTTATCCTTCCCAGAGGCATTGACTTAGTGCATGAGTCTAAAAGTGAAAACTTAAAAAATATTAGAGAATGGGAACGCAAAGACAGTTCTTTATCTGGACATTCATCTCTGAACAAGAGTATAGTGGAGAAGCTATGTGGCTCACACCTGCTGAAGGCTTACCATATCCACTGTTGCTCTTGATGTTTTGTAAGCTATTTTTCCAAATAACACTTGTATACCAAAGCATTCTGCTGCCTGAAACTATCACATGAGTGAGAGAAATGGCAAAATCAGTTGCAGGAGTGAAAACTGAGGACAGTTGCTGGTAAATCAAAAGGAGAATGCCAGGGTATGAGAAGGGTAACTCCTAGTATAATTTTGAAGGTAGCTGCCTGGCTGTGGACCTATAGATTGAGAAGATCCTGCCTGCTGTGAATATATATTCAGAAAATCATTTTGTAGTCAAACTGTTAGCATGATACAAAAGTGCTCGAAGAATTGTAACTGTGAGGATGATTGCTAAGCACATACGTAGGGGAAGATGGTTATGTTCACAAGCCTTTGTTCTCATGGAGGAAAGCCAGCTGTAGTGCAGTACTAATTATTGGTATGGAACTGCTTGCTTATATCAGTATAATATTGGTGAGAAATACTGTCTTTTAATTTTTTTGTGTGTGATTATCTACATTGGGGGGGTAGCAATGCCAATGCCCTTTCCTCCAATGCCCAAAAGGATGGTCTTCACACAGCTATTTTATGTAACAGCCTGTCATGGACAGGATTAGGCCATCACAGCAGAACAGAGACTTTTGTTTATCTCCACCAGCAAGAAGATGTTTAGAAGTCCCTCAGCCCACAGGCTGTCATACCAGCAGTCAGCCTTATCCTCATCTTGCTACTCCGACTGAAGGGTTGGTCTTGGGGTCATCCTACTGCAGCTGCAAAGCAGCAGATGAACATGGGACAGATTTTTATTGCTAAGGAGGAAAAACACTGCTCCTCCAAAAAGCTGGGTGTTTCCCTCCTACTTGGGAGCAGTGCAGGGCATTCGGTTCCTCACAGGAACATTGCAAATCCAGCCAGCTACTTAACATTGCTAATGCTTTTGAGCAGGTCCGCTGAAAATGGTGATTATTTGTACAGTAGATGAATAACTGATAGGCTTGCTGTTTTTAGTTTAGAGCATATTTTGTGGTTTAATGGTTTCTGACAGGCAGTATGAACAAATGCTAAATTGAAAAAGGCAATAATATATGGAAGCTCACAAATGTGAGTGTCAGTGGCAGCAATTCGTTCTTCCTTGTTTGTTACCCAGCCACCTCTCATTATGTTATTCTTCATGTCCTAAAGTCGACCAATTCCAGGAACAAATCAATACCAGGGAAATCCTTTTGTCTTCTTCTGAGGCATAACATGTAAAGAAAGCTCAGTCAATATGTCTTTTAATAACATCTAATGGAAATGCCTGGATTTCCCTTCATGTTCTATAATTAATTGAGCTCCTTGCCACCCACAATGTATAGCTGTTCCCCACTATAATTCTCTTTTGGCCTAATTGTCATTTGTTTTTCTGTTCTATTTGTCTTTAGCTTTTTTTTCTTTTTTTCTTTCTTTTCCCTGGTGTTGGATGTGCTTTGTACTTAGTTTTATCTTTCTGTGCTTTTGCTTCTAAATGTCAGCATAATTTTTCTGCCTTATAATATCGGAGAAGTTATAACCATCAATCAGTCCAATAGAAGAGCAGAAAAGATTAGATACCATTTATCTGTATTGGTTGCCCATTGTAATGACCCAGTGGACAACATGAACAGATAATCTGTTGCTTTGATGGAAACTAATTATTCTTAAGAGTGACACCGTCGAAATAGCTTTTGTGACATTGTTTTTAAAAATGATGACTACCTAGTCATTGCGAGTGTAAGACTGCAATTTCTGTGCTGTTTTCCCTATATAAGCAGCAAAAAACCTAGATTTTTTTCCATTTTTTTTTAAAGGCAAAAACCCTATTTGCAGAGACAAAAATATCCAACATCCTATGTAAAATGCCTATTAAATTTAATACAGAAAACACTGCGCTAGCTGCTGAAAAGTAAAAGTGCACTGCCATCTTATTTCTGTCGCGTGTAGTTGATCTTGTTGTTCTGTGAATATGAAGCCCGTTTTATTTTGACAGCTAATGGTTCTGCTAGTGTGCTGTGCTGGCATTTCACCTCTTGAAAAGAAACTTTCCTGAAGCTAAAAATATATGTCTAATTGAATGACGGAATTAAAAGCAAGTGATACAGTTAAAAATAGCTGCTTCCATCCTTTCCAAACACATGTAAATCACACAACTTTTGCTCTGTGTCAATTAAAGGACCAGGGAGGGCAAAAGGCAAAAAGAAATCTGCACCTTGCAAAAGTTTTCAAGAACCTCTTTAAAAATTGCTTGTGTGAGGACTTGGTAAATGGCAGGATTCTTCAGTGTGTCCTAAAATTCAGTAAATGCAAGCCATGGTCGAGTAGGGAAGCATGAAGAAAGAGTGCAGAGAATGGGGTCCCCTCGGCTGTATGGATCTGTGACCTGAGATCCTTTTGCAGGTACAGGGCTGTGTGTGCCATGTGTTGGGTGGGCAGAGCATGCATACCAGGTGCCTCATACCTCAGCCAGAAGACAGGATCTTCTGGAGGCTCCTACAGCTGCTGCTCAGCTTGTGAAGCTGCAGGTCCTTGGGGCAAAGGGAACAGGGACATGGTGTTTGGGAGGTTTGCTTTCAGTGGCTCTTTGGGTGTGAGCTGGGCAGCTGAAGGGCTGGTGCTGCCACTCCCAGAGGTGTGTGATGGGCAGCTGGACATGGCAGTTCTTTTATCTCTGCTGCCTGGCAAATTGTTGACATGACTGCGATGAAGCAGAGCAATATCCCTGTCTTCCTCAAAAAATGAGGGGATACACTAAGTTGAGAAAGTTAAGCTGACTCCCTTTAGGTAGATGAGTGCTTCTTCAGTACTGTCATATGATTTCTCTCATATATGGTCAATAGGAGTGGGATGTCTGGAGACACTACTGATAACCTGGCCTGGTCAAAACATCACCACTTTCATGCTCACCTCTAAGGTGACTTAATCATACTTGGACTGTTGTAAATCAAGATGTCAGTTCTGCCATCCTGCAAACCCATGGAACTGGGATCATGAAACTCAGATCTCTGCCCAGCACTAAGTGCCGGTAACCACCAGAGTTCTGTTTTCTTCTGTGGTCTCGGGGAGCCCAACCACAATTTGAAATGGTTGAAGAAGTCTGAAGGCTTTGTGGCAATATCAAGGCTTGGTTGCTGTGCCCTTTCTTGAAGGGATGGGAAAAGGAAGCCCAGAGGTCAGGACAATGGGCTGAGTAATTTGAACAATTAAAACTGATTAATATTATAAATACTGTAATAGCATTAAACTAGATTTGGTTTTAGGGGTACTAATGAAAATTTCTTGTTTATGTCATAAGTTGGAGTTGAGAGCAAGTGGTACCTGTAAAAGTCTATGCTGCTAACCAACTAATAACCTAAAATAACCTAAGTCCATAACCTAACCTCATTAAAAAAAGTAAATACTCCACAGCAGAGCACACAGAAATAATTTTGTAGCATCCAAGAGTTAAACTGTGGTGGTATTTCAGGATGGAAAGAATCAATGGTGCAAAAAATTTCAAGTGATTTTGCGATGAACACAGCACATTGAAAATACATCTTTTAAGCAGCACGCTTACTTCAGTGGGGTCTCCGCAGCCAGTTCTCTGTGATTCAGACCAGTCTACATCTACTTTTTGTTCTACAAATGTCTCTTCTTTCCTCTGTAAAAACAACATAAACCTTTGGGCTGATGAATTTTGCTGATTGCTAGAAACTGGTTTCTCATGAGTTTTCAGCAAGATGTGCTTTAATCCTGTATGTGTATTTTATTAGAAATACGTTCAATTGAGACATCTCTATACACATTTCAAATGTGCTTGTATGTGTGTATGTGGCTTTTAAGTCTCATAGGAATTCCTCCATCTCTTCCTATGTTTTTCTCATCCTTAAATTGCTCTGGTGGTAGAGCCTGCTGTAATCAGCCCTTTTTAAAATATACAAAGCAATCTATCATCTTCTACACAGCATTTCAGATCTCTCCAAAGTGTCTATCTTAGCATCATTGAAAGAAAAAAAACCCATGATGTTAAGAATTGCAGAGTTAATGGTTAATCAACAATGTCTGGTCCCCATCCATGGGACATCTTGTAGAACAATCAAGCCCTGCTCCGTCATAGTCCCGAGCAGTGATTGCTTCTGCGTCCTGTGACGCATCAGGCACTAGGGATGAAGATGGAACACCTCAGCAGCTAATTAAACAAGGCAACTTACAACCAAAGTACACGCCTGGCTAAATAGGCTGGAGTGCAGATTCTGTCAAGCTGATCTGTTTTTAAGTGCTTTGCACCCTTCACTGTACCTGGTTGAACATTAACATCCCAAATTTGCTGATTTTCCCCAATATCCTGCCACATGCAGAGAACTAGCTGAAAGGAAGCTGGTATTTTTTGTAATGTAGTTCCTTGAAGCATTATCCTAAAAAAGACATCAATCTTCAGTGTTGCAAAGAAAGAGCACAAGATGTTTTAAACATTTTGAAGGGAAAATGCACTGTCTGTACTTTCCTATTTCTCTTCTACTATTTCCTTGCTCACTGGGATGTATGTTTTATAAGAATTCAGAAAAGAGGAATCTTAAAGAAAATGAAGGAACTGTAACAAAGCAAGTTCTCTGTTCTTCCCTGCCTCTTCACAAATTTTCTAACCTTGTCTATGGCTGAGTCTCCTAAAATTATCTTATCTGTGCATTTCAGAGGTCACCAGGATTTTTTTACAAAGAGCCAGTGAAGAGAGCTGTATAAAATAAAAGAGAGAATAAATACAAGTGGAAAGCTTTCCCTCAAAGCATTTTGTCTTCATCTCCTGCTCCTGCCTAGATCAAGAGAAATATATATGCAAAATCTAAAGGAAGTAAGCAAAATATTTGTTTCAAATAGATATTTAAAAAGGTTGATCAAAAATGCAGATGTAAAAGTGTGAATGTGAGGGGGAAGAGCATCAAGAAGCTACAGCTATTGCGGTTGTGAATAATGATGATCTCTGGGAGAGGACAGCAGAGATCACAGAGTGGTATTCCAAAAATCTGTGGAAAAGTCTGTGCTGTAACAGAAAGATGTCAGTGTAGAGAAAAAAAATATTTAGCAAATTTGGCAATAGTTACTGAAATAGAGCTGAAAATGAAATTTTGCTTTCTGTAGGAAAGGTTGCACCTTTAGCATTAAATGATCTCCTTAAACTTACATGTTGACTTCAGACAAAGGACTGGGCAAACCAGTCAGAATGCATGATATTGGCATCCAAGTCTTCAATGATTTTGATAAGAACCTCAGTTCTTGTTAAGAATTAAGACTTCTCAGAGTAACTGGAGATTTTGGGAGGTTTGGAGTGAGCACTGAACTGATATGGGAGAACTTCGTTGAGAATTAGTACTGACCGTACCAGTGAAAGGGTTGGAATGGTTTTGAGGGGAGGATTTTGACCATCTATTTTGATGTGAATTTTAAGGATTAAAACAGTTAACATGAAACAGGAAGATGCTTGTGCAGATAGCTGGTGATGGTGTGCAGATAGCTGTCAGGAGGAGCTATTTGATGTGATGGGGGAATGGAACAAATATGGCAGGATGGAAGTATAAAAATTGTAACTGTACACACTTATGTTCAGCAGCCCTTCCAGGGTATGGAGCAGTGTTCCTAGGAAATACTGGCAGTTCTGGCAGATAGGAGTTCTGAAAGTTCACAAGTGGAACAGGGACCAAATTGTGTCATCAGAAGGGGTTTAGGCCACAGAAGGATCTGCAGTGTCTGAGCTGAAGTCAGATGCCATGTACAGAGTACACAAGCAGTCCTTGAGCAGTGGCTGGGCTCCAAGCCTGGCTCTGAGTGTTATGCTACAGTTCATCCACACGCTTTTCTCTGGCCTCTCTTGTAAACCAGCTCAAACAGGGAGGCTGCAAAGTGCTGGTACTGCTGAGGAGATGGGGTGATGGAGGCTTCTCAGAAGGAGCTGAGCACAGGTTCAAGCATTTGGCAGTTGCAAGTTTATTGCATGGACATGCACATTGCTGCATGTAGTTACCCCATCTCGGGCGCTGAGAGGGAGTACAGAGTCTCTGCATTGTTTGTTACTGACAGACCCTTAGAACAAGTCGTTCTCTGGGCACTTCAGCAAGATCCCAGTTTTGTAATGATAAAAGTTCCTGGATGCTTCTGCCCCCAGGAAAGTGCTTTGGGTTTGTATAAATCTCTCAGTCCTCAAATGTCTATTTCTATTTATTTTTTCAAAGCTAAGATTTTTCTAAAGCTGCATTAGAGACCTTTTATAGAAAATTGTAGGAAAATGGAAAGCTAAATTTTACTAAATCATGGGCCAAGGAAGTACACTATAAAAATACTGACATAGGCTAAAGTCTGGAAGTGCAGATGCATCCCTGCAATAACTTTCATCTTAATTGTCTGTTTTCTGTTAAATCGGAGAGAAAATGCAAATTGCCATGAGATCGGACTTAATTTATATTCTGTGTAGCTGAAATGGTTTGTGAATGTTTTCCCCTACAAAAAAAATGCCTTTTGAGATACAGAAAATATTCACAGCAGTTTTCAGATATATGGAGATATTCCTGCTTTCAGTACAGTAATTCAAAATGGAAAATGTTCTAAATGAACCTGAAGCTAAAATAAAAGCATCTGGGATTTGATTTACCCCAGTAATTCCACTTCTTCTCTCTTTTCACTGTTGGGAAGAGGCAGAAAAATCCCCAAAGTAGAAAACCAATCCATCAAAACGCGTTTTTTTGTTTAGTTTGTTACAAATCCTCCTTTATACCTGTGTTAGATTCCTAAAACTAAATACAATCACAAATTAAGTGGAAAAGGTGTTACTCCTATTGACATTCTTTGAACTTTGCTGCTTGTTTCTTCCAGTGCAAAATTGGCACAAGACTGAGCCAGACAATCCTTCTTTGTTCAGTAAAAAGCACCTTTCAAATCAAGTGATGTATCAGCAGTGTTTTCAAAGGCAGTAAGGTGCTTAATGCCTCTGTATCTCCTGGCAGGTGTGGAGATTTACCTAATCATTCTGCATTAGTGTAAATAACTGCCCAAACTATGATGTACAGTGAATTTCCCCCTAAGGCTTACTCTTACAGCACTTGCATTTCAACTTCAGGGAGTGTGTAAGGAGAGAAAAAGTGATGTCCCAGTTGTACACTGAGGCTCAGTTTTGGTCTGAGTACTGGTTGTGCAGAGTTTGGCTAATAGCAGTCAAAGTTTTCTTGCTATGTGGATTCTCACTGAAACACCTAAACTAACCCTGGACTGATAAAATTAGAAGTGGAATCAGCAGAATGCTGCAAGACAATATTTCATTTCCTGCAAATGTTTTTCTGGCTAATAAACATCTGCCAGAAAGGACTCCACAGGGGCAAGAACATCTGAAAATATGGGAAGTTTAAAGAAGTATTCTTCCATGTTGCTAATGACTTGGTCAACTGAGAGTGTGAAACACAGCTCATTTTTGTTTGTTGTTAGGCAAAACATGCTTGATACCTAAGTGCGGAAAATATGAGCTTTTGATATCACTACTTAGTCTAATTGACTCATCTGAGTCCTGTTTGAACCTTATGATTCATCATTTTTCAAATTAGTAGGGACATAGGTAGGATAATATGTGGGTATAATCAGTAAAACATTCACAATGCCTTCCACTGTAATGGATTATCCTGTCATTTGCAGTATCTCTTATTTCTGTTATTATCAGGGCTTCATATCCCAATTAAAAGCCTCATTAGTTTGTTCTTGAGGAAGCTGCCCCTCTGCATTGCTGCTGACAGCTGAAGGAAGTGTGTCAGCTTCTTGTGCAGAGCATTATTTGCTTGAAGTTGGCAGCTCGCTTTAGCATAGCCGTCCTCCTGCTACACAGGAGATACTTAAGTGTCAAGCATTTTCAGGCCATCCATCTTCTTTGGCCATTCCACCCACCCATGCTCGAGCCACGTCCACCAGTGCTGGTGCCCCTCTCTGCCTTCCCTTTGTCATTATGTCATTGTCAGTTGTTCAGTTTATTCAGTGATTAATCATCATTTGGAAGGTTCTGCTGGGAGTAAACAGAAAAGGGGGTATTCCTGCAGGTGGTTTCTCTCTGATTAGTTAAAGCCACAATGGCTGGCTGCTGAGCCTTTGTCTCGGCTTCTTCTGAAGATTGCACGGGCTTTTTCCTTACCAGAATCTAGCTGGGCTGGTAACTGTGGGCTTGCCTTGGCTATCCTACTGGTGTGCACCAGAAATTGGACCTGTTAAACTCAGTGGATTTGTGCCACACTAAGAGGCATTGGCTTTTTTGCAGAGATTGGTGGAGGGTTTTTGTTAGGAGTCCCTTGTTACACATCCCCACTAACCCCGTTACGGTTTAACAGCGGAGCTTTTCACTATTTGTTCAGAAACACCTGCCTGGCTGCTTTGTTCCTAAAGGATAAAACATCACCTAGAATGAGGGCAGTTCAGCATCTCATACTTCCTTTCTATTTGCGCCAACTATTTGATGAAATAATAATTTTCAATATATTCTGAGAAGGGAGAACGATAATATTCAAAAATGTGGAAAACAAGGAGTTCTTTTAAACTTATGTCTTCTGCACAATGGCTTAAATGCAACTTCTGTATCTGACAAAGCATGGCTAGTTTTGCATCTCTTTGGGTCCCATGAAAAGTATATAAATATTCCATGTATTCTCCCTACTTCTGTATTCCTTGACAATCGTAACTTACTGAAACTTATGTTCAGTTAGAAAGTTGGTTGATGACAGTAACAGTTATGCCATGGTTCCAGATCTGTTAGCTTGCCTGAGTATTAAATTGCTCTTCATATTTCTCTTGCAGATTAATATTTCTTTTTATGCTGCAGCAGCTTTTAATGTCATCAAAAGGAGACAAGATGAATAAGATATGTGTGGGAGGATGAAGCAGTGGTCACTCAAAGTATCCTGCTGTTTACTCTGGCTGCAAAGTTTATAGTCCCTCCCACAGGGCAGCTGGCACTGGGCTATGATTTTAGTACTGCATTATTTGTAATTCACAGCCTCCAGTCATGAAATGACAAACCCTGAGCATTCAGGTAAACTTGCAGCAGCTGTATTCTGACAAGCAGACTTGCGAATGTGATGGGGTATCTCTGAGTGACAGTGAAAGGATTCTGTTTTCCATACTTACCGTTTGTTTTATTAAATGTGTAAGAAAAGGTGGATGGGTGGGTAGCTGTGGGTGGAAACGGCTTGAAGAGCAGTGCAGCTGAACTTACTGAAATCTGAAGAATATGCAGTCAGGGGCTTAGGTGGTTGTATGTTTAACTGAAAGCATTCTCAATATTTGTGCCAAAAAAGCCCTTCTTTTGGTGCGTTTGACCCTGATTCAGCAGGGCTTTGCTCCACACCTTCTCCACATGCAGGAAGTGAGAGGCAAGAAATCCAAGGCAAGCAAATAGCAGTGGTGAATGGGATAGCTTTAAGAAGAGTTTTGTCATGCAGACCTGCTATTCTAGCTCGACTGGGTACAGCCATAGTGAGCATTCCTCTGCCTGGGAATGATTCTCCGGGGGTGTTTCAAAGAGTAAAAAAGCAGCCTGCATGCCCTTTATTGTCCCAAGGCCTAAGCTAGGACATTTCGGGGGAGGGAGGAGGGTTAAGACAGGCCAGCAGTCGCATGTGTAAGTCTGTACATGGCCCATGTGCACACCAAGTATGCAGGCATGGGTGGTAGGTAATGTGCCAACAACTGCTGCTCTAAGCTACACCAGCAGCTCTTCCATTCTGCTGAAATAATGAGTCAAATGGCGGGGAAAGAAAAAAGAAAAAGCAAGCTTAAAAAACATTAAGATTTTGATAACAAGTTGTTTGAGAGTTTATTTACCCATATTTCTGGAAAGTATATAACATTTATCACCAAGGCCAAATTTGCTACCTAGCAGCATTTAAAAAAAAATGGATGCAGGGAATTTTTCAGAATCACATGCCTCTAAGAGGGAGCAGCACCTTAATGTAAAGCTCCAGCATTCAAATGGCTTTTAATATCATCACAAGACCAGGTAATGCCACTAGCTAACACTGAGAGGGCTCACCCACCTGGTTACACATGCAGAAGCCCTCTCAGTTTTTGTCTGTGAAGCACTCCCAGGGTACCTCCACAGATGAGGGTGTGCCTGTGCTAACGGGAGCCCTTTGGCTTTTGCAAACCTGAGTAATTGTTCTGCCCAAAACGGGAGGCTTGGACTAAAAGTCAAGCAGGAGAAAGCCTTGAGAGGCACGTCTTGCCACTCAGCAGGACTTTTCTTCCAGGAGTTGCCTGAAGGAGCCTCCTCTGTCAGTTTTAGCCTTGGCCCTTCTTTACTTTTACTCTGCATTATCAGAAAGATGGGACTGTAAAACACTTGTCACTCATAGATTCATGTTTTGCTAATTAATATCTGACTCATGCTATAACCCAGCTGTTTCAGATTCTTTTGTAACTGCTATTTATTGTAGTATACAAATACATAAAAAAACTGGTAAGAAGGCATAGACAGTAATGGAGATTCATAGAGACTTATTCAGAACAAAGTGCTGCAGGAAAGTCTTGAACTGCATTTTCAGTGCACTTGTGGGTCCTTCAGATCATGTTCAAATGCAATTCATTTTTCATGAAACATAAGAAAATAACAAAGATGGTGTAGCTATCACAAGACTCCTTACCCTTCTGGTGCTTCCCCTCCATTGTCATCCCACAGCCAGCAAAGGGGGGCAGCAGTCAGCCAAAAGCAAGGAGTCAGGGATTCTTGGGGATACAAGGGGTCTTTGCTCTTTGGAGCAGCAGGCATCTTCTCTTTCTCCCCACCGCAAGAGCCTCCAGGAGGTGTAGCCAAAAGTCATGCTGGTGTTGGGGTCACCACTGGCATGTCAGCAAGGTCTGGGGCTTGGTGGTGGTACCCCAGGGCCACGAGTGGTCCCTCCACCCCAGGCCCAGTTGGTTCCTCCAGGGACTACAACAGCTGATTAATGCTTTTGTGTTAGATGCTCTAAAAGTTCACTTTCATGATTCTTTTTTTTACTCCAGTTCTACTTAGTGCATCATAAGACCAGGTGAATATGTTTTCACCCTATTGTTATAGTTGTTGTCTTTTAGCTACCAAATCGGATGGACTGTGTATGCAGACAGAGGTTTTGTATTTTTCAGTGAAAGGTAGGTTAATTTTCAAAGCATGCCAATTAAGTTGGTGTGTTGTCTATAAAAGGCATCTAATTTGCCAAGATTTTCTTTGAAAAGTACTACTGTTCTTTTAATGATGGATGTGAAGGATGTGAGGATGATATTGTGAAATTTTTTAAAGGTTTGATTTAAAATAAAACCACTTAAAAACAAAGAGGCGAGATAACAGAGAGAGATCAATGAAGCAATCTGACTGCAGGCAGCAGATCCTAATTTAAGAAATAGCAAACTATCCTTACATTAAATACACAAAATAAAGTACTTTTGCTCTGGCATGTGTCAGAGAATCTGTACATACTAAGGGATTTCAAAAGGTTTTGGTTTTGTTAATGGATTAATGCTGATAATATGCCTGGTACTGCACAGCGAGTTCTGCCCTGTTGATAACAGCACAGCCCCCTCAATGTAAAGACTATACCAAATTAACATATAGCTGCAGGTGACATGGCATCCTATTTTTACATAAATCAAATATGCACTCTGATCCATCTCCTTCAAAACTCTTAGATGCTTTTCTTCAGACCTCCTGTCACTGCAGCCATTTTGGGAATGGAGTATGATGCTGTGATTAATTCTAGTTCAAGCAGCTATTTTTGGCGTTTGCATATTTCCTATAGAGCAGAGCCCAAGACTCCACTCAGATGAAATCTGAACTGATCTGGTCACATGTGATCTGTGTCTGAAGGATGCTGGAATGGGTAAGGAGTGTCATGCTTCAAAATGGAAGAAAAGCTGTGGATCCTAGTCTCAATTTTTAAACATGATTCAACCAATTTTTTATATATATGTGTGTGTGTTTACACACAGAGATAATATAGAAGAATATCTTTGTGTCAGCATAGACGTGAGTTGACTTTCTGTGACAGAGGATCAGCGGTGCAGCTGCATTATTGAAGAGCTAAGGGTACCTAATGATCAGTCCTCTCACTTCTTACTCTCAAACTGTAGGTTGTAAATGGCACTGAATTTGTCTTAAATGAGAACATCTCAGTCAAGATACTGAAAAATGTAATATATTAATATTTTTCTTCAAGGATACTTTTTCCCCCAGTTATTTTCATTGTTTCTAGCAATGCCTTTTATGATCATAAATCCTCAAGTGAACTCATTAATACATATTGGGTGCAGCGGTACATAAATAGCTTCCACTGTCTGTAGCAGTCAGACCATGTTTGTGGGCTGGAGCAAGTAAATGATGTTGGTTGTCTTTATCCATTCTCACACTCTCACTGCTCCAAAAGTTTCTACTTACATGTTTTCCCCTGCTGATGCAGTTTTGACTCTGGCAATGAGTGAAACTGCAACTTTTGGTTTCTCAAATAAAATAATGAAGGAAAACAATTGGTTCACTAAGCAACGTTACCTTTACGATATGTGAATTTTTAAGGGAAGTATGATATGGATCAAAAGTACAAAGGCTTCTTGCAGTTTTCTGGGAACAAGAGAACAATGAGATGTAAATGTGTGTACAAAAATATGCCCCAAAAAGATTTGCAAATGGGCTTATTGTGGAAAAAAAAGGAAGTGTACTTAGCTGAGCACATAGAAGACTTTGAACTGCATGAAGACTATTTCTATATAAATATTATAATGATGAAAAGGGAAACAGACACTGACTGGCATCTCCTTTCTGGCCTAATACAACTGATGAAAGCTTCTCAGCCAAAACCATATCCAACTGGAGAATAGAATTTTGTTCAAAATTATTTTTCCTTGTGTAAAGGGTGCAAATTTTGATGGAAAATTTTCCTATTTGTTAAATGCAAGAATTTCAGTGCCTTGGATCTTTCATTCAGAACTACTGATCCCATATCTAACTCTTAATTTCGGTTCCTTTTTTTCTTTCCTTTGTGGTGACTTTTCAATGCACCTGTTCCTCAGACTTCAGAAAAACGACAGAATAAATTTAATTATTTCTCATTCTGCAAATCTTAGCAGTTGCTGGTAGTAAAAAAAGTATTTTTGCCTCTCTAGGCTCAAGCATTCAGCTGCTAGACCAGATCCCTCCCCAAACTGGACCCAGACACTGGCCTGCAATGGCTAAGAATCTAGAATAAATAAAGTCCTAGCAAAATTAAGAGAATTACCTCGTTATTATTCATATGAATATATATTGCAGCTTGGGGTACTGTCCCTCAGCTGATAAAATGTTTTATAACAACAATGCTCATAAAACCACATGTCATTTCCTTCGTTTATGTTCTTTTTGAGCTTCGAGAATGCGCTCCAGAGATCTTGAATTGTGTCTCCCGAAATGGCAAACCTACACAATTCAAGTGTTGTCATACGATAGGTGTATGAAAGAGCGGAAATCTCGCGGCTCCCGCTGGCAGCGCCGGTGCCAACAGCGTTGGCTGGAGGTGCAAATGTTCCTGCCGGAGCCGCAGCGCTGGAAATGTGCACCAGCTGAACAGCTGCCCTCCCCGCTCAGCAGGCAGGGCCGAAATAGCTGCTGCACAAAGCACGCAGAGAAAGGAGCAGATAAGCGCTATTTCAGCTGTAAAGAACAGGAAGATGTGTTTCCCATTGTAACTATAAAAAGTGGTTTAATATTTATGCAGGATTTGTTCTCGTCTCCGTGAGTGGGGGATTTATATAGATTATTTGCTGCACATAAAGATAGGAGAGTACCCCAAATATTCCATTATGTTTTTTATTCCTCCACAAGCGTCCATTATTCAGTTTATTTTCCAATTAATCTTTACTATCAAACAAATGTTATTCTCCTTCTCTATTCCCAGTGGTAACTTCCTTCCTGTGAACGTTTTTCAGTGGGTGAATTAATGAAATGACGCTTGGTGATTTTGTTTCCAATATAAGAATAATTGTATAACAGCAGCTGGGAACCTTGCTATTTAAGAATGACCATCTACAGAAAGACAAAATGCAGCAGTCTCCAAAAAGATTATTTTCATGGCAGAATGTAACTGAGATGTGTGAATGAGGGAAAGTGGGAGATAAAGAACTGGAAGTAGTTTATTATTTCTCCTTTCTCCTCCTCACCAATTTTAGACTTCTTTTAGCATGACCTCTCCCCAAAGCTTCCTAAAGAAGCTGAACTGTGAAAGACAGAAGTCTTTCACGTGGATAAATAAGTTAATTAAAAACAGAAAACAAGGCACAAGAATAAATTATTGGGTTGCTCAATGGAGAGACGTGACAGGAGAGTCCTTTGGGGAAGTAGTGCTAGTCCTGGGCTGTTGTACATCTTTGTAGATAATCACCTGTGAGGTGCGTGGTGGTGTAGTGAGCATGTTCACTGATGTGACACTACTTAGGACAGTTAACAGAAAAATATTGTAAGAATAAAGGTTTTAAAAGGTATATAGAACAGTTTCATGCTATAGAGTATCTAGGAAATGAAAAAGGCAGATGAAATTCAGGACAGATTAAATTTAGTGTACATGGGGAAAACACACCTGATGCTGCATGCACAATAATGGGCTCTGAACTGATTACTGTTGTGATAACATTATCACAGGTCTTGAAAACATTTAGTCAGTGCTCAGTAGCAGGCAGAAACCAAACAGAATTTGGAAAAGAGCAGGAAACAAGATAAGGAAAACAGTTTGGTCATTGCAGTTAACCATGAAAGGCTAGCACTTCTCTGCATGGGAGAGAGAGCACCGAGGAAGAGATTATACAAAGCTGTAAAATCAATGTAAACTATGCATAGGGAATTACTATTCCTTGTCTCCTCCTATACAACTGTGTTTTTAACATTCTGCCACTGGCTGTGACAGGTACACAGGATGGTTAACCATCTGACTTGTTGGTACTGTCAGGGGCTGAGTACATCCAGGAAGGTGGAAGAAGTAGGTTGCCTTTCCTCAGAACTGCAGAGGTCCAATTACAATGGGTAGCAAAGAGCTAAATTGTGAGACAGCTCCTTGAGGCATTTTCAGAAAGGATTTTGGGAGAAGAGATGGAGCAAAACACAGTGAGAAGGGAAAAGCTAAGCCTCTTGAGAATTTTGACAATCATCTTGGCTTTTGCAAGAAGGAGGTGGATGTCAACGCATTTTCACAAAGAGTTTGAGGGAAAGTTGCTGCTGCAAAGAGCTGAGGTAGGTGATGACCATGGGCATCTCCTTCTGTCCTGCACTGATGATCCTCAGCAAAGACCCTGACTTGTCAGGGCTTTTTGCACAGGGACATGATGTCCTTCCATGAGTACAGTTTGAGTTCACAGGAACATGGCTATGAAACCTCATGTGACTGAAGGTTTGCAGGGTTGGATCCACAAAGGGCCTGGTGAAATTTGGTTATATTCTTATCTGTTTAGGTAAGGATTACTTCATCTCAGTCGGTTTATTATTCAAGTTTATATTTGTCTTGGGAAGAACAAGAGTTTTGCTTTAGTCTCCAGAGAAGAATGCAAATAGGTGGAGAGTATGTTTTTTACATATTGAGTATCTGGTGGCTTAAAGGTTGTGCTCAGTTTTATAACTTGAGGGCTGCATGTCTTGGTGTACTGAACAGTTACAAAGAAGTCATTGTTTTCTGGGGTTTTTTTATTTTTTAAAGTAAAATTCAAATTTGATATCTCTTTTGAGCAATGCTTTGAAGTAGAGTGTAGCTCCCAGAGGTGGGTAATCTTCATGCTAATTTACTATACAACAATGTGCATTATTAAAGGACATGTGAATGATTCATCCAGTGAATGAAGAAAAATTATTCCAAATTATTATTGATGAGTTAATCAAGATAGCCATGTCAACTTTCTTTTGTCCATTAGTGTGAACAGTATTTCACAATCATCATAATAAGAGCCAAATGTTAATGGCTGAGGTAATCAGACTCTAATGAAGAGCAGCAAAAAGTGCTCTCTTTAAATAGTTTACAGTTTTCATAATCACTGGAGTGGTCAGTTGGTCCCATGATTCTTCATATTTCATAATGCATGTTTGTTATCAGCTCTTGCTTTTAATTTACTTTTTCTTTCTCCGGAAGGTGAGTGAACAGAAAAATTAAGACACGTAAAACTGTATAATAGCACAAGAAATAAAACTCTTTTTGTAATATGAATTCTTTCTAAGATAAAGGGATTTTACACTTGGAATTATATGTATTTGGGAGCATGCTTCTGCCTTAAATTTGTGTTCTTCATGTAATTCTTTTGATGAAAATAATCACTATGATTTTTAAGAGCTCAGCACAGGCTGGAGCCTTACCCAGCAGAGGAAGATCCTTAAGCACTTAAGTGTAGGGGCCTTTTGAGGAAGAATATTGTAACTGCTCTCTGTCTTTCCCAAGCAGTATGCTTGTGATCCACAAATATGCAGTTCAGGAACTGGTTTGTGTGACTGATCCTGTGAGTAAATTTACTCAAATGGCTTTTCAGGTTCTGTGCCTTTCTTCTTGCTGGCATACTTGACTTGTCCTTCTCTCCCTGTAGTACCTGAGAATGTTCTTTGAAAGTATGTTTTCTCCTTGAATGTAGCATTTTAAATATTAATAAAAATTATGTAATTGGGTGTCATTTTAGGCCAAGTACTTGTAGTTCTGACTGATCCACAAAACACCCATCCAACTTCTTCCTTTTTTCCCAAGTGATGAAACTTTCTAGCACCATCTAATAAAATTGAGACCATTAGTGTAAAAATCAAAAGCCACTAAATTAGAAAGTGCCACAGGAATGTCTCAGGTCACTGCAGTAGTGATAAATAGCAATAAAAGGGGAAAAAGACAATTTGGCCTGGGAGAAAAAGCTTTTCTAACTCCAGTGGTCCTTTCCAGTTCCCTTCCCTGGACAAAAACCTTTCCATCCATAAGTCTCCCATTTGATGGATTGCTCTGAAGGCTGCAAAGAGTAACATGAATAGTTCAAATATTTTACCTGTTTTCCAGACTCAGCTTTTAGGGAATATTCTTGGAAATCCGAGGGAATAGTAGTTTCTGGGGACACATAAACATGCCGGTAATTACAGGAGCTGTTTGCCATGACTCTCCCATTACATCAACCTGAGATAGTAGACACAGTTATAGTGTCAAATGAGAGAAGTGAGAAGGAAAATCTGACAACGTTTGAGAAGCCACTGTGCAGACACTAAGTGTGCACTGCATTTAGCATGCCCTGCTATTTCCTTCCCAGACAGAGAACACCTTGGATTGTTAGAATTAACAGTCCTGTAGTGTAGGTCAGAAACACACTAACAAAAAGTAGAGGCAAAATTTGCTTTAAAATTGTTCTCAACTCTCCTGGATGAACATGCATATGTGTACACCAGCATGGCATTAGGAAGGCCAGGGGGTGTTTGATATTTTTCCTGTTAGGGGCTTGCAAATAGTAACATTACTTTTCATGTTGTGTTAGTTTCTATTGATAAACTGAATTTGCTGTGGGGTGTGTATGTGCATTTGATGTGCTCCCTAGGGATGGAGGGAAAATTCAGGCACATTTTCTGAAAGCACGGCACATCTAAGATATTAGGCTGTGTGTGACACCAGGCACTGTCACATGTATGTCAGAAGGACCGACTTATCCTGGCCTGAGAGCAACTTTTGAAGCTTGTCTGGCAAGCTGTAGAATGGAGGTAGTCTTGTAAGTTCATTGCTCATCTGATTCTGGGTACTGCAGGTTTTGGAAAGGGAATTTCATAGCTAGTTCTCATTTTATGTCCTGAAATGACCCGTTCAAAATGTAGGATGTGGCCTTTCCCAGAGTCTGGTGGGAATGAAAATCAGATCTGGAGCCAAGTCCAATGGCTTAACGCATCTGTACTGGAAAGAGAATATTAGACTTTTATGTTATAATTATTTGATATACTTGTATACTGTATACCCAAGAGTAAGCTCTCTTATGCTCTTTCATGCAACTGTAAACTTGGGATGAACAGCCTTAATGGAAACTTCCTGAATCTTGATCCTGTCACACTACTTACTCCTTCTCACTTATGTAATGCTTATTTTCTTTTATGAACACCATTATGTTCTATAAGCTATTCGGAAGGTACTGAAATTATCACCTGAGTAAGCTTTTGTATCCTTTTTATCTGTTTTTCTTTGCATTATCTGACCTTTAGAAAAATACCATTAAAATACATTTTAAGCTGTACATAAATGATTTTAAATGAATTGTTTACTAGATACATGACATTTACGTGCAGCGTGAGTTACTTATGCATGTGAAAGAGGAGATTAAGAGAGCTTTTTTATATCAGGTGTACAGTATCACATTTATGTTAAGTGTCCACCTGCCATCAGAGGCCTTGTAAGACCTTTGACGTTTGATTTACAGGTTACAACCAAATTTCTTGCCCATTGCTGTGCTGTTGCCGATTTTGCTTTCATAATCCCTTGTCATCTTCTTGAGATACTTTTTTGTGAACTTAGTCAGAGGTGCACCGTGGCACTGAATTCTACTGTATCTCTTTGAGTCATTAATTTCAACCTAATCATGTACCCCATCTGGTACCCTCTGAGGTTGCTGCCTTTGACTGAACGAAAGCTTTGCATTCACACGATATGTAATTGGTGTAAACATAGATATTGTACAGCTCTTATGTTCTTAGTAATTAATATAGCTGTAGCAAAGGCGGATCTTAGCTCAGGAAGGGAGGTGGGGCAGCAATTGTGTTCTTGAAAACAGCAGCCTGGGAAGCTGATGGCCTTGAGCAGCAGCCTGATGCCACTCTCCTGCTGATGTTCAGCACCCTGAGCTGCAGGAATGAAAAGCAGGAGTCCAGGCTCTGAGGGAAAGTGCAGCCCAGAAGCTGAGGCAAGCCAGGACAGAGTATTTCATGCCTATTCCCTGCAACCTCCTCTTGCATCTTCATGCCTGCCTGGGTTCTCTGTTCGGAATGAAGTCCTGTTCTCTTATGTATCTAGTCAAACATGCCACATCAGCAGCTGGTTGTCACC
Source organism: Campylorhamphus procurvoides (assembly GCA_013396655.1). Classification (NCBI taxonomy): domain Eukaryota; kingdom Metazoa; phylum Chordata; class Aves; order Passeriformes; family Dendrocolaptidae; genus Campylorhamphus; species Campylorhamphus procurvoides. The sequence goes on from WBMV01006035.1 coordinate 707,906, forward strand.
CAGCATGAGGCTGAGGGTGTATATGAGAAAAGCAGAGGTAAAATATGGGAGGTGAAAGTCCTCCCCAAGCTCTTTGGACCACTCCAGCATCTTCCAAAGGGATCAAAATTCCTGTTTACAGAGTGAGACATCAATCAGCCTCTTCCATCTTTGGGGCCTCCATCAGCAAGTGCTTATAAAAAACATATAGAATACAATATAAGATTGTTGTATTTTTCTGTTTCTTCTGTGCTTGGCTTGGCAGATGTTCCTGGGTACCATTCAGTCTGCTTCCACTCATCTTCTGTGGATACTAACGTGCAGCCCACAGTCCTTGCAATCATGTTGTGTCCTACTTACGGGCTGCTCTCAGTTCTTCTGCTCCCCTGCCTCAAAGCCCTTCCCAAATGGGGGTACAGTGACGTCAGGTATCTCTGAACTCACAGAATGGGAAAATTCATACTTGGAGAAGTGTCTTTGTTACAGCAAATCCTCTGTCCATTTTCCTTGGCTGATAACATTAGAGATTGCTTTATTTGAGAAACATGTTCTGTCAAATGATTCAGTATGCCTTTTCTTTTTTTCCCAAAGACTCCTCTTTTTTTCTAAAACAAGAAGATATCTTACAGTTCAGCCAGTCTGCCTTTTCTTGTATTTGACTATTAATTTTGCTAAAAGAAAGAAAAGTACAGGGAGTACCACTGACCATCAAAGGCGGCTTTTGTGCTTCATGAACTTAGCTGATGGTTGATGTTTGTATGTCTTTGCTGCTTCAATTCCAGCAAATGCTGGGGTTGAATTCGGCAAATTAACATGACAAAGTCAATGTCAAGACCCATTACAATAAAGAGAGAGAGAGGGTTCTTATTTGCAGGGTAGTTTCTTAACAGCCTGGTTTCAGAGGAACACTTTCCCTTCTTGAATTGTGTGGGTCACATAGTCATGAGGAAAACAACTGAATGGTGATTAAGTTGTTAATTTTTTTTTACACTGCCTTTTTTTTTTCCCAAAGAATTCCTAAGAAGGCAACAGAATTGTCATCTACCCTGCTCCCATCACAATCTTCTAGCCTGATTTTTCAGAAGCACTTAGGTAAGCTCTTTTCCATTCCTGAAGTTTTGTTCAATGATTTCAACTGAGAAAGACTGGCACCTGCTTAAAGCTGCACCTGGCAACTTCAAAGTTTACCTTTTCTTTCCTGGGAATGTGATTATGCTGTCTGGAGGATCTCCCACCTGGCTCTCTGCAGCTTTCAGCTGCCTCTGAGGGCCATATCCTGCTCCAGTTGTATCTGTGCAAGGTTTGTTACTGTAATATCATTGTACTCGCCTGCATGTCAGAGAGTTGGGCCTTAAAGGCCTCATTTAACCATAACATTTAAATAGGTTCTTTCTCCTGATTGTGAGGACTGACATGCTTGTTGAGTCCAGCAGTTCTTCATCTGGCAAATACCCTTGTAAAATCAAAGCAGCAGCACCTGTGCTTAAACGAAGTGACCAAAACAGGGCCCTTACCATCAATATAGGTGCCCTAGCAGGACTGCTGATGTTAATAATCTTCATACCACATTTTGTTCTGATTGTGCATAGCTGGAGAGGTTTCTGGGTATAACTGTTCTTGGAGTAGCATCCAGAAGATGTGTGTTTTGGCAAAAGTCCCTAGTCTGTGTCCTTGGATCCACCCTCCTAGCACCTTGAGTTTATGGCAGGTGAAAATCCTCAGTGTGTTGCAGGATCTAACTAATCATTTGTATGCTTTTTACCATAGAGCTATTGGCCTCCCTTGGCTTTTTTCATGCTCCCTTTGCATTTTTTGTGACTGTTGAAAGCAAAGGTAAGTGCTGGTGGTTTACAGCGCTGAGACTCTGCTTCATGGAGGCATCAGTGGGGAAGTTTGTCAGTGTATTCTCAGAAAGGCTAAGGATGATGTCTCCTAAGAACATCATTCCAAGATTGTTTTAGTTCTGCAGAGCAGAGAATTAAGTCATTATAAAATTAAAGACTTAAAGTGGTTATTTTGAGACTTGTAAGATCTGAATAAAACCAAACAGGAATGATTCAATTGTTTATATAAAGGACTTCTTCCAGGAATATTTGACTGCTTAACTACAGTCCTCACTAATTCCTACCACTCTGCTTAGGGAAAATAGACTCCTAAAATAGTAGTTTTAAATCCTCTTCACTATTCCTTCCTTTTTAATTTCTTTTTACTATGTTGTAGTGCTGTTCCATAAACACAACACAGTAACAATATGACACTGTCTTCCAAATACGGCTCTTTTGAGGAATGCCTTTTTCTTACAGTTAATATCTGGTTTTGTTGCTCCTTTGGCCCCTCCCTTTGGAGCTGTGGGGCTGTTCTGCCAGCTTTGGGTAAAACGAGTGTGTGTTTTTGTGTGTGCATGAGTGGGAATACAGGAAAGGGAGTTGTTCTTTTTGGTACCGTTGTGTCAGTGTAATGGGTGTTTTGTGGTGGGTTAAATTGATAAAATATCTCCTGTTTGTTAACAAATACTGTGGTTCTTTTTAAACTTTTATCTTGCAATTTAAGGCACTATGTTTCAGTAATAAAAAAATTATATTTCTAGCGATAGCCTTTTATTTTGCTTCAAAGTGCTGTGGATTCCAATTCTGTAGTGTCAGGTTTTTAATAAGATGACATGGCTCTTCTCTTCAATGGCAACTACTCTGTTTTATTGTTCAGTACTGATTTACATTTTAAAACAAATGAAACACAAGAGTTTTGAACAAGAAAGAAATAGCAAGGTAGACTGAAATATTTTAATTTTTTTTTTAAGCAGGCAACTTTTTGGAAGGTTGTGTTTTGCAGTCTCCAAAATGTTTAAGTTGCTGTTGTGTGAATTCGTGTAAGAGAAGGATGACAGAGAACTCAAGTGCTTCATTCTATAGTGTGAAATGAAGTTTGTGGGTGGACTTTTCACAGGGCTGCATTATGCTTTGTCTCCATGTGACACGCCGGTTAAATGGACAGGACCAGCCTTTGTAGTTTTGCAATGTCCCATTGTTGTTTGGCACATAAGAAGAACACAGTAGTGGTGCAGCTGTTCATAAATGGTGATTGGAAAACCTTGTTCAGGGCAAGACAGAAAATGCTATATCATAATTCCGAGTCTGAGTTTTGAAGATGCTTCTGGCAATGTGAAACACTCCCTTTCCTTAAAAACATGATTACCTCTAATCCTTGTTGTGTGATGCTGCAGATGGAGTCAGTACTGAGCATCTATTAGCAATTCAGATACATGGGGCCGAGGTTGAAGTTTTGATCTTTTATGCTCTCCGAGGATCTCTGAAGAGTATTTTTGGCCTGGGGGTTTTACACAGCCCTATTTTGTGAGAAATGCTGAGCTCCCATTTCTTTTCTTTCTGCTTTGCTGAGGGTGGGGTTCTGAAAGCCACTGCTGAAAACTTCAGTTGTAGCCTGTCTTCTTTTTGAAGTAGTTGCATTTTAAATACTTAGTGAGCTTAAAGCATTCTAATTTCCCCTGTAATAACAAGCACCTTCCTCTAGCAGTAGCTGAGAGGAGACTCACTAACAACACTTTCCACACTCACTCCCCAACTCATCTGGAATCTCATACCCCAGGCTACCAGACCTGTTCTTCACTGCTGACCTGGACACTAACCTTTTAGGAAGGAAGGAAGGGTTTGGCCTGAACTGAGAATTAGAGAGTGTATAATCCAATAACTAGATGTCATCTGTTACAGCTGCCACCTTGCATCAGAAGCTCCTGGGAGGTTTTGCTGTTCGTGGAGTCCCAAAGAGCTGGTGCCATGCAGGGAGAGCAAACTGGACAGTCAAGAGGGTGTCAGGTATGTGCTCAGCTGAGGGGTTTCAGATGTCCTGGGAAAGCCATAGAGAAATGCTAGGATTCATCTGACACCATCTCATATTCCTTGCCCAGGCTGTGGAGTGGGAGAACACCACTTTGTGGCATTTTAACCCTGATCTGGTGAAATCCAGATGTTTGTCTGGCAGGTCTGTGCTGATGATTTGGAAATTCAGATTTTCTTTATACTGAGACACCTGTTTTCTGGATCCTTGCAGGTTTTATCACAGCCACCGAAATTCAGTGTAAGAGGACAGATCTGTCCTTGCTCTGATTCGCTCATAGGTGTTTGGCTTAGGAAGCAGCTCTCATGAAACAAGGTGAAAATACCCACTGGCGTGTTGATCACAGTGAGGGCAAAACATCACATGTGTATTTCTTCAGCTCATTGTGTACAAATACGGGACTTGTGAGATGATGCTCACTTGCACTGGCTGCCCTATAAAAGATTAAAGCTCGGAGCAGTTTGTTTGATTAATTCCAGTGTAGCAGAGCCCGTTGCTAGTTTGTGACCAGGGGCACAGAGACAAAGGAGGGTCTTCAGAACGTGTTAACGGCAGGGGTGCGGGGGCGGCTTTCCAAAGGTCACAGAGAAAGGTCCCTCCCAGCTCCATAGGGAAGTGATCTCCCTGCTAGAGAGAGCAAATGCCGCTTTCACATACGCACGGCTCTTATTTGCTCTCGATGTGACGGCACAAAAGACAACCAAAATTAGTTCATATATTCATTCCTTTATTTTTCCTCTTTCTTGATGAGTCATTGTAATTACTGAAAACTAATATGTTTTCCAACATTAACATATTGCATGGGCTATCAATATTCTAATGGACTCATGTTCAGAATGTGCAAGAGATATTGTGCTTGAAGATAACTTCCTGTATTTAATTAAGTAGCTTACATGTACATGGTACTTTTTAGAAACATGAAAAGACTAATCTCAGAAAAGATATTGTCAGGGTGCATAGTATGAAATGACATATTTCACTGTCTTAACATATCAGTATTTTCCATTAATGAAAATCTTAAAAAACAACAACCCCCCCCCCAAACATGATTATTCAATAATTTTACCAGTGAATGTTCTCACATCTGTGCACTTTGGTTTTTTCCTTACAGTCAGAAAATACTGCCTACAAAAACTCTGTTGGCCCTTTTATCTTTGCACAGGGTCACCTGGAATGATCTCAGCATTTCCATACAAGCAGTAGAGAGCTGCTCTTTCTGGTGTCAGACTTGCTTTCTGGTCCAACAGGTATGGGAGTACGTGCTGAGGTTCTATTACTGTGAATTGTATATTTATAATCTTTAAAGCACCTCTTTTCAGAAGCAAATTAAACTCCTTGGACAGGATTTGAAAAGTTATTAAGGTTCCTAAAATGCAGATTATCTCTAGCTGGGATTTTTAAAATATGAATCAGGACCCTGACAATTCAAGTTAGTACATATTTGCATCTTTAGGCCAAATGTGGCCTCACTTCTTGAGTATGGGATTTAGGAAATGCTGTAATTTGGAGATGTGTCTGAAAGCATGCAGATACTTTGCTGAATAAGACTAGACTTTAAAACTGTTGTGTTTCAATGTTTTGTGTCATTTGGCTGACAGACCATGCTTTGAATTCTGCAGGATGTGCGTGGCTGGCTGAATTTCAGTGCTGTATTTCCTGAATGTGCAGGCTTTGTGCAGAAAATGGTGGACTTTACTGCTGGCACCAGTGTAAGGAAGGAAAGTCTTATTAGAAGCTGCATGATGTGTCACCCAAAGTCCTTTAAGGTGACTGTTCTGCTGGTGAGCCTGGGCTTGAGAGTAGCTTTGGACCCTCTGTTTCTATTGTGTCCTAAACTGTTTGAGATAATCTCTCAAACTGTTTTGTAAAGACCTATATATATGACCTAAATGCTGAATATTCACAAAAGTCTATCTTTGTGGCTAACCTTTTTCCATGCTGAAAAATAAATGAATCTCGCTAACATATTTAATAGAAAAATTAACCTGTCTTGTCAGTCTTTTGATGACCAAGGTATCAGGTGCATTCACAGGTTATACATGTTGAGGTTTTGGAGTTCTTGGCATTGCTAAGGACTAGAAGTTTAAGATTATGAACACCTTTAAGGTTCAGCTCTTGAGCAGCAAGTTCCTCTGCAAAGCTGCTGTTACAGTATCTTTAAACAAAATGAACTATTCTAACATGATGTTGGGATTGGGAGTAAGCAATTCTCTTTCTCCCATTTTTATATAATTTACCAATATTTATGACTGAATATATTGCAGTTGGAGCTTTGCAGCCAATGTGTCATTGTAAATGTACTCACTATTAGAAGGCTACCTAGATCTGGTTCAGAAACACATTGCACCACTGAAATAACAATATATTAGAATTTATTTTAATCATAAATCCTCAACACAAGAAGGTGGGCAGCTGGGTGACTGAGACTTTTTCAGGAGTGGTGCCTGCTTTCTGTGTTTTTAGAAAACAAACAAGCGAACAAAACCTTTGTAGGGCAGAATAAAAATTGTAATGGTAGAAAGATTCAGCGACAAGCCTGACATTCTTCTAGAGTTCAATAGCCCTCTTAACAACGCACGTTGTTCTACTCGAGTGTGTCAGCCACCCAGGGTATTCAGATCAGGAGAGACTCAGATCCTGGGGAGATTCGTGGTCCTACAAGAAAATTTATAATCGTGACAAAAATGGAATGAAAACTAATTTCCCTCCTTTCTACGTATTTTATCTTGAATTGTACCTTATGTGACAGGACCGCAATTAATATCTCCTGTAAAACAGAAGGCTTGTTAAATTGGCCTCATTATGGTTGCTGAGCTGGTGTGCTGCTGCTGAAAGGGATTCCCCCATTATCTGTGTTTGACACGTGCTCCTAATCAACCAGGCCAATTCTGCTTTATCAAAGGTCTGTCACGAGTGGAGATAATATTTATTCTGACTTGTACTATTAGTGTAAAAAATGTAGGTTGTGTTGGCAGACACATAACCCTCTGTCACAACTGGTCACACAGAGCATTTACTGAGGTGTTCCCTTTCTGCAAAGGTGATTCCAAACATAGCCCACTTCACTTTTCACTACCAGGCACCCAGGTCATTTTGGCTTTTTAAAATCTCTGCTTTAAAGGAGTATTTATGAAATGAAACCTCACAGCAAGAAGTGTTCAGGTACAAGATTAATATAAATTCTGCAATTTCCTCCACAGTTTATTGATGAAAAAAGAAATCCATCAGCCCTACATATCCAGCTTGCTTTGGAAGCTTGTTAGCAATAAATGTTCTCCTTTCTGAGAGGTGTTAATGTGTGCCACGGTATAACCTCATTTGCTGAAAATTTTCTGAAGGCTTGGTTTTGTTTCATATTGATAGCCAGTTTATCAGGAACAGTAATTTGTTTATAGAACTGTTCATAGAAAATGGATGAAATTTAACAGAGGTGTTTCTGTTGCAGTCCATTGGGTTTAGCAACACTAATACACGGCTTAAGAACATCACCTGTAAAATGTTCGCACCGATATTTTTTCATACTGTTGCAGAGTTAACTGCTCAAAAGAAACATTTGTAGCTCTAATGCAGCCTCATATGTTTGTGTGAGAAACCAACTGCCCCAAAACACAAGCCAAATGCTCTCTTATTTACATGTAAGAAATTTTGGATAACAAGCTAGATCCATACAAATGCTACATATAGATATATATGTGTATACACACATATATATACATACATATGTGTATAACCTATACAGATGCTACAGACATATTTTTTATTTTTCATTCTTTTCCACCTATATATGCAGCATGTCTAACCAGAGGAGGATGCTTCCTTGTCTCCAGTAATACCAAGCACTTTCTGATTTGAGGCAGAAGATGAGATCTGGGAGGAAGGGCAATTGACACTACTCATGCCAACTGTTGGAATGAGGCTCCAACACCCTGGCCTGGACTGATTGCTGGAAGAATGACAGAGAATTGAGGTTGAAGGGTGTTGTTGGCTATGCAAGTCCTTATTTTGTTGTTTATAGTGTATATTTTTTTAACATCAGTACAATTTCTTTCTTGGATTACCAGGAAACTGAGGGAGCACTGACCTGCATTTTGCAACAGACTCCTTGGTACAGCAGTGCTGAATGTTGGCAGATACTTCAGACATCGAAGCCAGGAGAGAAAACAAGACTCCTTCCTCCTCAGAAAGAGGTGTGGAAATGTGCTTGCTGCAGAAGTTGCTATCACGTGAAGGAGGAAGGTGAGGCATTGTAAGGGTGCTGAGCCTGAATGACCTGAGTGAAAGCAGATACTGTCCTTTAAGTGCCTGGAAGAAGTTTTGCAGGAGGGTCCTTATGAGCACAGCTTAGTGCCAGAGCCCTTGGCCTCCCCTTTCCTTTTGTCTTGGGGCTGATGGCTGAAATGCTGGATGTCCAGGAATCAGATGATTTCCCAGTCCCTATCCTGTTCCTGGAAAAGCTTTTTCTGCTAATGAGGGCCTTATGTTTATGCTTTGCTTCGCTATGCAGAAAAGCTTCTGCTGGGACTGTAATTCAGAAGACAACATTTGTCTCCTTCTCCAAGAGATGATCTGAGTCACTGAGCTGATGCCAAGATATCGGGCCCTTTATTTGCTATTGAGAAGGGAACTCTCCTTTTTCTTTCTTCCCTTTCCAAAGCAAAAAGCTCTGTAGTGTTTCTCTAGACCTACATTGAATGATGAAGGAATAGCTGTATTTTACAAATGAAGAGACAACACTGCACTAGAAATACTTTAATCTGATTGTTTTTAGGTACAGTGTGCAGAATGTTGAAATATCATATAGAGACATCATATTTTAAATCAGTCACAACTTGGAAATTATTAATACATTTTTCAGTCAAAACATCCAAAACAGATGAAGCTAAAAGCAAAATGAGGTTTTTGATCATGTAGTTAATAATCTTTCCTTTTTGCAGACTCATCTTCCATAAGCTCCCAGTATTGTGTGTACTTCCAGGACCACGTAGTTGATGCATAATTAACAAGGTTAGTATAATGCCATATTTGTTTATTCATGCCTACTTCAGATGTATTAGGTGAAATATCCTTAAAGTCAGTGTTGGAAAGCTGAAAGCATGGATCTATATTTTTGATGAATAATTTGTTTGTAAAGTTGATGCTTTTGCAGACATAGATCATCAGTTTAATAAACACGGTTACAGACAACAAAATGGTCCTGGTGGGAAAGTCTGTGCCCCCTGAACCTCAACCAGTCCCACTTGCACAAAGTTCTTGCAGGCTCTGTAGTTCTGCTGCCCTGTGCATGCAGTGATCTGCCTGTCAGCTGCACTGTGGCAGTCTGGGGTAGCAGAAATTCCCCAGGCATTGCTGTGCTGGGAGCAATCAATGCCTGCACTTCAGTTTGGGGTGTCAGTTGCCCCTGGCTCTGGTAGGGCTTGGAGCCAGACCTCTCCTTAGTTATTTACAGTTCTCAGAGAAGAGGACACCTACATGAGCTGCAGTTTGCATGGGTTATCAGAGCACAGCTCTGCTTGTGCTCTCAAATGTTCATTCTTTTTTGTTGCCCAGTGTCTTAAGCACTTTGCAAGATGTGGCAGGAAGGATGCAGAAACACATGGCCGTGTTTCCTGCAGTAAGTCCATCTTTCCCACTGTAGTGGACTGAGGTCTCAAAGGGAAAGTCCAAGAGCTGATAGTGGCAGGGAATAACTCAGTTTACAGGACTGAGTGGAAAAATGCTGAGAAAGTTGTAATTCCAGGCATGGTCTGATGCAAGAGGTTGATGTTCTGTAGGAACTTCTGAACATAATTAGCAAACAACAGTGGCCAAATTGTTTCCTCTGAGTCTTCCTAATTTGGAGGGAAGAATGGAAAGAAAAATCTTGCACATGCAGAGCTCAGAGATGTGCATTATTTCAAAACAGTGGGCTAAAAATATAATTTGAAGTGTTTAGAGCAAAGATAACCCTTTAAAAAGTCTTTAATTTACAGATCTGGCAAACTGGAGAAACAGAAGTGAAGATCTGTGCTCGCACTGAGAGCTGATTTCTCAAGGTCAGTGACACTGGGGTCAGTGTTAGCTGACTGTGGAGGACTTGGCTTTTTTTAGTAATTGCACAGAGACATCGTAGTGTATTGTCCAAAGAAATTAATGAAACCAAAATTAAGTGGTTTATCTGAAAATTCCAAGGCAAAGTATTTGTGTTGTAAATGTTAGGCTGTAGGAGTCAGGCTGGCATTTTGCCAGAAAATGTGATTTTTGGGGGGATTCTGTGGAAATTTCAAGAGATTATAAACAGAAGCTGTCTGGCAAAAGGTATGGAATCCAATGTTTTTGTCTACTGTAATATACTTATTTAAGAAATACTGCAAATAGGAACAATTGAACAGTGCAGGGAGTGGAAAAGAAACTCCTGTTCATCCTTTAATCCTCTGTAATTCCCTTCTGAGAAATCTAAGTATCAAGATGACTGATTTCTAACTGCACCCAGCCAAAAATGGAATTGTTTCTTTTTGCTCTTCAAATTTTAAGCTTGGTGTGGATTTTTAGAAAGGAATGTCTTTATGGAAATTGGCTTTGTCAATGGATTTAGTTTTCAAAGGAAAGAATTTAAAGAAGTTAGACTTTAATTTAGGACCTTATCTAAATATTCCCCATATGTACTCAGCTGACTAGCTGCTAAATTGATAGCTCTCCTGGAAACATTGTCCTTACACTTTAATATCACAAAGGCCTTCTGTTTTAATTCCTTCTACATAAGGAAAACTGGAATGGGTTCCAGTGTGAATAGGACAAGAAAATGTGATGCACATGTGTGAGAAGTTTAACATATGTGTAAGTGCTCAAAGCACTTCTGCCTTTACTAATAAAAATTACAGATTTCATAATTTTACATTATTTTTTCACTCAAAATAGTTACTGAACAGCTATCTATTCTTGTTTAGAAATTTATTTTAGGGTTTATACAGTATTTCAGACTGCACAAAACATACAGTTCCTACTTGCAGAGCAAATAGAACAAGTCATTATGCTGGAACACTGCTATGTAGGCCTGAGTCTTCTCCCAGTTTCTCTTAGTTATTACAGACAGCTTGAAGCACCTTCCTTTTTTACACTTATGCCTATCTTGCAGCCATATTTTCTATCCTCCAGATCATACTATGTTAAAACAGTGTGAAAGTTAAAAGTGATTGTGGCAATGAATCAAAGTTATTTCAGGAGTAACCTGATTTTTAATTTTCTATTAATAGGTAGTATTTTTATAACAAATCAATTTTTTTCTGGAAGTCATTATTTATCAGAAAGGATTTTTGTGTATCTCCAAAAGAGTAGCTCAGTGCCTTTTTATTGGCTCTCAGCCTATACTTCAGCAAGTGTGTGATCAAGTATACCAGAAAAATCCTTTGTCCATTGCTAAACCTTATGAAATTGTAGATCAAAAGAATTTTCCTATCTTACAAGGACTGTGGTACTATTCATGGGCTAAAAATGACTGTCAAAGTAATAAAACAACTACTGTTGTCAGGGAAAGATTAAAAGCAGCAGCTGGATTGTACACAGTCAACTTGAAAATCTTTCTCTAGGAAGGTAGATGCTTTAGAAAATGATCTGGCTTTTCAGTTGATTTGCCATGATTGGCAGCCCCATAAAATGGCTACTGACACAGGAACTCGCAAAAGAAAGAAGCCTTTTTTTCCCTATAAAAGAGCATATTCTGCTTCTTGCCTTCTCCCAAATTGGACTCTGCACTTGGAAGTGAGATGTAATGCAAGTGTCATGGCGATGATGGGTGCCAGCCTTTCCCTCTGTTTTATCCAATTTACTTATCCTGGTTTTTTCTGAAATCATTCCTGCTGTCAGTTTTCTGCAGCTTGTATTTTAACCTATGTTCATTTTACTGTTTTAGTTTTGCTCCTTGAGTTCATCTGTATGTTTTGCAATTCTCCTTATATGTGATGTATTGCCACAGCAGTTTCCATGTAATTTTTCCAAGATCATAATCAGCTGGAACAGTACCAAATACATCTACCCTCCATTCAGATTCTACCTTTATCCCAGTATAAAGGAGTGCATATTTTTAATTGTCTCCATCCTTAGAGCCATCCTGCTCCTCAAATTAGCATATGTGCAACCTTTGAAAGTTTGTTTATGCAAGGTCAGCGTAATGATTTCTTTAATTAATTCCTTTCATTCATTTTAATTATCTTTCTTAATTCTAGTCATCCAGACTTTCTTGTTCTACTGAATGGAGTATCTTTCTATCTATATCATAAGACTTGGCCATCTGCCTTCCACTTGTTGGTGATTTTTCCTAGATTGGATTTGTCTTTGGGGTTTTCTTTCCTGATAACTTTTTAATTTTTATTTATTTATTAACATCTTCCCTCAAATATTTCTCACTACATAACTTGCTAACTTGGAGAGTAGTTTATCTTTCTTTCACCCTGACAGCACCATTGGAAATTAACTCAATTATTTGCCAACTCTTTTCTTCCTGGCTTTTGATTCCAGCAGTTCTCATACTGTAATTCTGGGCTCCACGTTCCCCTGTGAACATTGCTGCACCTCTCCTCACCTCTGCTTGGCTGGATTATAAATAGAAGACCTGTTTGTCTGTGCTGTTTTCCTTTAGGTTTATGTGCAGTGGAATTATGAGTGGACAGCTTTGTTCTGCTATATCCCATTTTCTGTGCACTGCTCTTAAAACCATGTATGTGTTTGGCTTTTGTGGGTCTGTAAGGTTACATGTGTGTTGCCTAATTTGTCCTATCTCAGATTCAGTGGTGGTGGCCATGCCTGCTTTGTAAGCACGTGCATTTTCCTCTTGCTGGGCTCAGGACACACTGCCCACAGCCTCAGGTAGCATCAGCAGTGTTCTTCCTATCTGTGCCAAGCGTGGAAAACTTCCACTGGGAGCCAAAAACTATTATCCCTTCTGTGCCCTGCTTGGGAAATGCAAGCTCCTCCTGAAGGTGATGACTGGGCTGGTTCAGAAGGAATGGTGTTCAGGAGAGCTGCTGAGTGGGAGGTGTGCTGGATGCAGGCACTGTGTCCACCCTCTGGGCAGTTGCCCTGCCTAAAACTCCTTTACCCAAATCCATAAGCACCACCATCTGAATGCCTTTAGCTTCTCCTCGGGCTCAGGCTCTGTCAGCAGCACCAAGCCTCACCCTCGTTGACCGTGGACCTTGAAAAAGAAAAGAACAATGTCTGATGGGTTTTTTTCAGATCTTTCTGAAGGAGAAATACAGATAAAAGCAAAGCTCTTTGTGACTGATTTTTTTCACTATCTACTTGAAAGGCAGTGGGTCAGAATTAAGGCATTTTTGCTGCGGAGGAAATGTGTGGGATGTTGGCTGCAAGCCAGTAGCCACTAACATCCCTGCTGCACTAGGAATACTTGAATGAAGTGGGCGTCAACCTCGGGAGAGCGGGCAGCACTACCTACATCAGAGGAAAACCTCTTCATTGAGATTCAAGGAGTAAAAATACTGAATGGAGAGAAACTGGTCTGGGAGATTTTTCTGAGGGGGGGACAGTCAAAACTCAAGAATCGTCATCCAGTCTGGAAGACTGTTCTCTAAGCTCCCTGTGCCTGCCAGGTCCCATTCGTTCTGTGGGAGAAGAGATCCATACAGTCCCTGGCTTTTCTGACAGTTTTAAAGTTTCATCTCCCAGTTCTGTTTTCTCAACACAAAGAATGATGAAATAACATCCGGAGCTTTCAGGCAATAGTCCATGCTACAGTCAGTCTTTCAGGCTTTTTTTCCAAAACAAGAATAAAGATCTGAAGTGTGTCAAATGCTTCTATAAAATATAATTTAGCCAGACCCTCATCCTGCTTGTGTCCATCTGTATATCCAGTGGGAAAAATAAAAGTGATTTCTAGAGTTTCTTTGTACCACTAAATTATGAATCTGAAAGATCAAACAGAATACTCCCAGTGTTGTCTTTCTCATTGTTATCTGCCCTTTCACTGAGTTAGTCACCAGTTTTATCCAGTCTAAATATGAGCACATTTTTCTTGAATCAGGGCCATCAGCCCATCTTATTTATGACATCATTGAATTATTAGAAACTAGTACATTCACTTTCTGTAAACAGGGAAAATGGCAATGATGGAAAAAGGGAAGGAAATGTTTTGGCTAACTGTTGGCACTGCACAGAAGTGGCCATATCAAGACAGAATGGCTAGAATAGAGTATCACAAATACTTTAAAATGCTCTTCTCCTTGCGGGGAAGATAAAAAGATCCTGGACAAGTGACAAAACCACTTCAGTGTAAATCTAACTGTTTACATGGTAGTGATGATTTAGATTATGGGTGGTTGTGCATGTTGGCTCGAACATGTTTGGCCTAAGAACACTGAGGTTACAGAAATCTGGGGGATCCAAAATAACAGCTGCCTAATATGGAAGAAGGAAAAAAAAGGTGAATTTGAGCAGAGTTTGGGAAAACTTAGACCCATGAACTGGCACAGGTCTAGCAAAGCAAGGTAATTATTTTCTTTGGGTTTATTATGGGTAATAGCTTTGTGTTGACATTTGCCTTTCAAATTCTGTTTTGGGAAATGACCTGTTAACAATGTGTTTGTGGACAGTTGGTTTGCAGTGTCCTGTCCCCTGGGCAGGAGGCCTGGGGCAGGGGGAACAGCTTTAGTGCCTCGGGGCTGCATAGCTCCCATGGCTGGGAAACTGAAAATCCCCAACCAACCAACAGAGCAGGTCTGGGTAGGTTGATGGGTATTGTCTGATGTGAATCAAGCATGAAAGATTAGGGAGAGAAATGTACTTGCTACAGAAAACTAAGTGTTGGTCTTCTAGTCAGTTGGAAAAGGGAACTGGAGCTGCAGCTTGAAAAAAGGTGTGAGGCTGAGGGACTGTACAGCCAGGAGAGCCCATGGACTGATGGATATGATGGAAGTTCCAATTGCCAGCACAAATGGGGCCATCTGTGAGAGGACACAGAATAGAGCAAGGAGTCAAAGTCCGAGATGAGGAGAAGGACCTGGAATAAAGCTTAACAGCAGCAACACAAGAAAGAGAGAAGGAATGATGGAGAAGGTTTGGGTGCAGTTTTGGAAGGTACTTAGACCCTTCAGCAAGAAAAATGGTCTGAGAAGTAACATCCTCAGGAAAATGGAAGAAAAGAATGTAACTGTAATGTCTTCTACTGTGAAGCACCCTCCTTTTTCTGAGATCCCAGGGTAGCAAGCAGCAAATTAGCAAATTCTCAAAATGAATTTGGAAAGTAACCACAGTGTCTGCTCTGAGAGAAAAGTTTAAAACATGGTTTTTTTAAGGAAAAGGAAAATGTGCCGGAGGGCTGAGAGTTCTTAAGACCAAGTTATAAACCTTTGAAAATAGGATTTTATAATGGAAATGCAGAGATCATTAACTATTGTAAGCACCTCTAAGAATGACACCTCTGTAGTAAATTACATTCAAATTAATATAAAACTGTAAAGATTCTCTGACAGCTTTGATTATGTAAGTTGATTTTAGTAGTTAAATGTTGACTTTCTATAATGCATTCTCCAAATATTATACTGAATGCTGGATCATATATAACAATTACCATGTCACAGTGCTATTTTGTGTAAATT
Source organism: Campylorhamphus procurvoides (assembly GCA_013396655.1). Taxonomy (NCBI): domain Eukaryota; kingdom Metazoa; phylum Chordata; class Aves; order Passeriformes; family Dendrocolaptidae; genus Campylorhamphus; species Campylorhamphus procurvoides. Next base: position 723,322 of record WBMV01006035.1, read on the forward strand.
AAATTATTGACAGCAATATAATTTTGTATTCACTTTATTATTTTGATCCATTTTTCTGTCAAAATATACAATGACTCTTCACTAGATTTAGAAACCAGAAAAACTCTTTAGATGGTGAAGTATTATTCTCCATACATTATTTTTCCTTTGCCTGTAATGAGGTTGGGGGAGAGAGGGGGGAAGCAACATTTCATTCCTCCTCTGACATTGTGTGTGTTTTTAGACACGTTGTCAACTTTAAATTGTGTTTCAATAAGTGTGCTTATCAGAAAGCCTGCAAAGTCCGTGGCACCCCTGGTCAGCCTGTCCAGGCATGTGGGAGGAATGGTGTTTTTAGTGTGCTCCAGCACAAGTGCTGTCCTGAATCACAGGACAGGGGGTTTGATATGGTTATGATTATTCAGCCTAGCTTTAAGGAGGGTCTCTTTTACATCACAGGGTCAATACTTCCTGTTCTTTGATATCTCTTATGGATTGAAGTGAAAAACATCATTCGTGTGGCACAGCTCTTTCTTCACACCTTCTCTTCCCATTTGTGGGATATGGCAACAGTGATTGTCCATCCTTGGATGCCTGGAAAGTACTTGCAGGTTGTGGCTGTAACTGCAGATCGATACTGGTAATGTAACACTTACAGTTTTCTCATTTACCCTTCTCCAGATGCACAGCCTGACAGCTCCTTGTGGCCTGCTGGACACTACAGGGCAGAAATAGGGACACAAGCTGCATCTTCCTACTGGATCTTGGCTTTCTCCAGGCAGGTACCCTGACCTCCAATGTGGAGATAGTCACATAAAGCCCAAACCTGCATCAGAAAGACACAGGGAGGCCCCAGCATGACTCTGAAATATGGTTTTGGGTGCCACCCTACAAAGTGAAAAAGGGCTGAGCTGCTTTTAGGCAGAAAAGAGGGCTGAATCCAGCACATCACACACAAGGGGCAAGGACTCTAACTATGGGTATGAAAATTCCTTCCATTATGAGTTGTGGTGGAAAGACTCAGAAAATGCTCATATTCTCAGCTGGTCCAGTTCAGGGAGGATGAGAAAAGCCCACTTTGTTGGGTTTAGTTATGGCTTAGGTGCAGCTCAAAAATAACAAGCAAAGGCACACTGGCACTCCTAAGAGCCTGGAAAGCAGTTTCTGGTCCCTGGGCCAGTAAGTGCAGATTTGTTTGTGGCCATACAACTGTGGGCAAGCTATCTCTTCAGCAAACTGGCCCAGGTCTGTGTCCTTAGTGCCCTGTGAGCCTTAAACTAAAGATTAGTTTTCAGATGCTCTTTGCAGTTGTTATTCAGCTGTACTGAGCATGTGGAGTCAAGGGGACTGAGAGGAAAGCTTCAAGTTGCCAGCATGCTGAGGATGGGAGAGGGGATGAGAGGTATTAGGGGAGGGCACTCTGAGTTCACCATAGATTTAGCAGTGCTCTCTAAATATGTCAGAGTTCATTTGTCTGTTGTCCTGAGGATGGGAACACATATGAAAAATGTATGTGCTTCCTGTGGCAGCACAAAATCACAAAAATTCATCTGAAACGGATGAAATGTGCTTACCCATTGCACAAGAACTTAATTCAGTATGAAATGTTATTATATAGTTATGTCTGCAGCATATACCAGATTCCCTTGTGCTCAGTTTTAAGGGACAGAGGCCCAGAGACACTTGGCAAGCTATCTTGGGAGTTACTGGTAGTGCTGAAATGTCACTTTTTAGCCTGGGTCATTAATTTTTCCTTCTGCTTAGGCTCTCTTTGTTACTGATAAACACAGCACGTTCAAGGTCTGTATTGTGGTGGTAGTAGTAGTGTGAACATGGAAAAGAATCTGTTTGCTTGAAGACTGATCTGCCTTTCTGTGGGATGGTCTGATAGAAAAGCCTTACAGCTCTGTCTGCCTTGCCCTCCTAAGATATTGGTATTGACTTGTATTCTGTTGGCAAACTGAGTTTATTAACAATTTTTGCAGACAACTGTGGAAGCACCATGTCAGCATGACCATTTCTGTTAGCTGGTTTATAAAATGCCAGGAAGTCATTGATGGATGGAAGAATCACCTCCTACTAGCTTCTTGTCTAACATTTAGTAGCCACTTGTAAGGAAAGATCTTGTCCCTGCATCTTTGTGCATGTAATTTCATGTTATCTTCCCCTGTATGAAGCAGTTTCACACACAAACACTTTTCAGCTGTACAGTTTTAACAGAACCAGCTTCACTTGGGAGTAGACAAATAGACTTGGGTCTTCTTCTGGCACAGGCACAAAGCACTAAGCCGTGCTGCTGAATTTCTCATTTGGGGTTTGATTTGTCAGTGGGGGAGTTAATCGTATAAACACAGAAATATGGGGGACAGGGAGAAGTACGTTCTGTGCTGTCCCGTTCAGGTAGCTCTGTTTCTCCCTGGCTTTGTTAATATGTTGCTTAGAGCAGTTTCAGTGGCAGGGGGATGAGGAACAGGTGGTGATGAGAAGGAGTTAATGAGAGAGGACATGGAGAAATCATAGTGCTCTATAGGAAATTGCTCCTCCCAGCATTTCTGTGCTAGCCCATATAAACGTGACTCTGTAACGGTATCCTATGACTACACCAGAAGATACAACAGCATTGAGTTCAGATGTTAAACAAATATATATCCTAGTTTGTCTAATTTTGGCATCTGAGATTTTAGGTGGCAGTCATTCCCCTTGATGTATGAGTGCCCAGACATTGTGGTGGTGAGGTAGGCCTTGTTAACACCTCGGGTTACTAACCTGGAGAGAGGAACTTGGCACAAAAGGAGGATTTAAAGCTAAAACAGAGCAAACAAGAACTGATAGCTGGTTAAGTAATCCTGAGAGCTGGGAAAGATGAACCTGCTGGGCAGGTATTCCCTAATGATATTGTTTTGACTTTAGTAGCCTGCCTTCTCCTCGATGTATCCTCTATTTGTTCAAAGAAAATCATCTGCTCTTCTTGGTTATTTCAAAGTAAAGTCACAAGAATAGCTTGTTCCCACTCTATTCCAAATATAGCTGTTGGCAGCAATTGCTGAGATAAGGGGGAAGGAAAGGGAACTACCAAGGAAGAGGAAAGACAGGAGGGGGAAGAGGGAAAAAGAGAGATGAAAAGGTTGGAGAACAGAGAGTAGAGAGAGAGACATGAATGAGAGGGGAGGTGAAAGAACAAGGCTCATACATTGCAGCAGAGAAAAATAAATCAAAGATAGAAACAAACTCCTGCAAAACAGGTGGAAGCAGCCCAAATACAAGATGAAAAGAACTGTTCCCACCCCCATGAGAAGCTGGAGTTTTAGCCTTGAAAAGTAACCAAACCGTAAATAAAATCACATCCAATTTTGACTTTGACTCAGATTGTAGGGGTTATAGTATCAGAAAATTTATGCTAATTTACACCACTTGAAGATCTGGCCCTAAAAATTTTAAAGCAAAACATGTTGCTTATTTTAATCTCTTGTGGGTTTGTTTTTTGGTGTTTTGGTTTCTTTTTTTTTTGGTGTTTGTTTGTTGGGATTTTTGGGGTTGGGTTTTTTGTAAATTCTCTGCTCCAATAAAATTGTCCTAACAGAAAGCCATCCATTGGGTAACTTTGTTGAAACTAAAACCTGAACCCCCTTGTCCTCAGGAATTCAGAGTCAGGATGGTGAGACTGGGGCAGGTAGACATGCCTTCAGAAGCAGAAAATAAATGCTGATAAAAACTAAGGAAAAGCCAGAACCACACTCAGACTGACTTAACCAGAGTGAAGAGCTGAGGGTTTTCAAGGCTCAAGGAAGACTGGTTTAAGACCAAAGCACAGAGACATAAATAGGAACAGGTTCTGAGAAGTGGCACATAGACAGGGCAAACACAAACGAGTGCCTGGCAATTTGGGAACCCTGTGAGTGGCTCCAGCTTCCCTGGAGGGGTGGGAAGTTTCTGAGAAACACCCCACAGAGCTCTATTGCATCTCTTCTCAGCAGCTTGCTTGGAAAATGGTGCCAGAGTTTTGCTTTCCCTCCTGGTCTGCTGGAAAGAGGTGCCATACCTAACCTTATTCCTCAGCTGAGGATTAAAAGCTGTGCTCAGTTCTGAAGGCACCATTTCCTATAAACTGAGTATGTCCAGAAAGCCTTCTGACAAGGTTCTTCAGCACTCAAACACTAGGTAATGGGACCAACAGGAGAACTGAAAATGTGACTCTTGCTATACTTCTTTTATTTCAGCCCTTAAAGGAAGAAGGCTACTTGCATCATTAAGGGATGTACTCAATCTCTCTCTGGACTAAAGGACCAGCCATGGGACAAGGCAGTATTTACACAAAGCACAGGAGACATATTAGAGCAGGAAATAACAAGGGTAAGTGAAACTAGTTTTGGAAAAAAAGGCTGGAAAGTAAAGCTTAGTAGGCAGACTATAACTATTCAGAAACAAAGTAGTCATTATTTTGAGAGTCTTGTCTCGTGAACAATATGTGTATCCCAGCTATTTTCACAGCTATGAGAAGCAACTTTATTTTCTTTTTCCCTTTGTTCCCCTGGCAAGCAGCATGCAGAGCTGATATTTTAACTTTTCAGCAGAGACACACCTCTGTGGCTTGCTCCCAGCACCTCTCTGTGGCACGTGATCCCTGTCGTGACACCTCTGGGGCTGTGGGGTCACACTCTGTGGCCAGGATCTCTGACTTGGCAGGACCATATTCTCTCTATAGGCAGCACAACTGTGATGAAAACCTTTGGGGTGCTGTTATACAGTGAAACACTTTCAGGGCTGCGGCAGCCACAGATTCTCTGGGAAACCTGTGCCAGGGCCTTGCCACCCTCACAGGGAAGAATTTCTTCTTAAAATCTAATCTAAACCTGCTCCCTTTCAGTTTAAAGCCATATTTTTTTTTCAATTTTTTTTTCCTCCCTGATGCCATGTTTCAAAATATAACCAAAAGCAGAAAAGGTGTCACTTGGTCTGTCCAGCCTGGACAAGATTGAGGGGACACCTCACTGCAGCCTACAATTTGCTTGTGAGGGGAAGATGGGGTGGGAAGACAGTGATCACTTCTCTGTGATGAGCAGTGACAGGACCTGAGGAAATGCCCTGAAGTTGTGTCCGAGGAGGTTTAGGTTGGATATCAGGAAAAGGCTCTTCCCCCAGAGAGTGGCTGGGCACAGAACAGGCTCCCCAGGACAGTGGGCACAGCACCAAACCTGACAGAGCTCAAGAACTGTTTGGATCACACTCTGGGGCACAGGGTGTGACTCTTGGGGATAGTCCCGTGCAGGGCTGAGGGTTGGACTCGATGACCCTTGTGGGTCCCTTCCAACTCAGCACATTCCGTAATTCTGTGAAACACCAGCAGCGCTCAGCCCAGCGCAGCGCTTTTTGCCGTGTCCTCGCTGGCTCCCGGGAGCGTCTTCCCCCAGGAGAGGGCAGTGGAGCCCGCACACGCTCCCCGCTCCCCTCCCGCCGCCGGCGGGGAGATCCGCTCCCTCGGGTGTTCCGAGAGGGACGAATGGGCTGAGTGGAGGTAGGACTATGGATTTAATACATCTGCTAGAAACCGCGTGCAGGAACATCCAGGAAATGTTATGCATGTTTAATAAGGAGAGTAAGATTTGAGCAAACGAGTTTGTTGTTGCTTTTATTTGACTGGAAGTTTTCCCTGCTGCACATATTTGTCCACAGCCACACAAACTTCAGCTAGTAGCGTGCTGATTCCACACGGGTTTAATTCCTATGGCCCGAATTAGAAAATGTTATTGACATCTAAATAGCCCTTCAGGATGCTGCTATGGCTCTCTTGAGCCAAGTCCTCGCATTAAAGTCATTTACTTATTTAAAATTTACAGGCATTCATCCTAAGACAACAAGCAGCCTTGGCTGAAAACCACTGAGTGGTTTCAAGGTACTGTAATTAAGGGCAGACTGGGATGCCTTCTCCTCTGCTCCTTAACCATCCCCTTCCCATGGCATGCCAGTGGTCAGGCAGCTGTTTTCTGTATGTTCATGTTTACAGCAGGTTTCCCTGGCTGAATTCCAGGTTTTAGTGGCTGGCCAGTACAGGCTATGAGCCTGTATCAGGCCTGTGAGGGGCAGGCAGGGTAGACTGAAGGGAAGTGGCTTTTGCCTGCAACCTGTGAATCCAGTGGACATCCCTGGCAAAACAGAAGGTATTAGTAAGTAAGCATTTCTTCCTGTGAGGACATGACAAATCCTTCTACCCGCAGTGAAAAGGAGCAAATTTAGGAAATTCTGAAATCCAGCTTTGGAGAGATTTTTTCTTTTATGTGAAATGTTAAAGAAACACCAACCCTAACATGAATCTAGCCCAGACAGATGTCCTTTGCTGTTGTCAGAGGACAGGGTCACTCATCTGCTATCTGAAAACAGCTCCCTGCTCCCAGATGAGATCCCACTCCTGATGGCACCTGCTGGGCTGTGGCCACCTTAACATTCCCCAAACCAGGGGGATGCACGGTGGAAGCAGCAGGGTGCGTTTCCCAAGCAGGCCTACCAACATCACTGCTGTTAGCACATGAGGTCGGTTGGGGTTTGCTGCAAAAGCATAGTAACCCCCTGGAGAGATGATTCAAATGTGTGATGTTACGCTGGTGAAATGTGTTGCCAGCTTCACAGATGATGAGCTGCCTTTTCTTCCTCAGCCACTCTCAACTCATGGAGGCAAGGACAATTTTATTTCTATAGCTCCTGTCTCAGGTACTTGTGGTAGAGAACGACTGCAGGAAAATATAAGCCTAGTGCAACGTCAGCTAGCAACCTGCTAAAAGAGCAAATACAGTAAATTCAAAGGAGCTTGTTTTCAAAGACATTGGGAATAGAAGTTCTGCCCTTCAGCTCTGAACCTTCCTCAGTCAGTGCTATATCCAGTCAGACATGTCAGGCACATTCGAGGCTCTTGGTGAGAGTGGGGATTTGGCAATTTGCACCAGCAATCTGTCTGTCATATGAAACCACGTGGTTTATAGGAACCACAGAAATCAGTAGGATATTTTTGCATATAAGGCTCACTGACGTCAGCGCGAGTTGGACAGTCTAACCCTCGCACTCTGCCGTAATCAGCCAAACAGGGATCAAAGGCACAAAGCCCATGCAAAGCAATACAGCAAGAATATCTGAAAAGGGCCCAGAAACATTTGAGTTTCATCTGTCAACATCTTCCTGAAAGCGAGCATTAACTATGTTTCCATCTTGCCCCACACCAAATCCTGCTGCCACTCAGACAAAGCTCCCATTGAGAGATGCTGAGTGATTTGATTGTCCCTGGAAAGGCTGAAAATCAGACAAAATTTACCCCGTTCTTAAGAAGGCTTTTAAAATTAACCAACCAACTCAACTATGGTAGTATTCCTTAGGCGAAGTTAGCCAGGAGGTACAGTAGATTTTATTCGTGTCTGTCTTCCATTAAATCCTTCTCCATAGTGGAAGAACATTAAATTAGCCAAGTTAGTTCAAAGGTGGAATTGATTTGTGGCGAGATTAAGGTGGGATGTGAAACCTTGGTTCTTCTTCCTCCTGTGTGCATTATGAGTTAGTGTCATCAGTGGGGATGTGGTATTTTGAAATAATACAGGAAAATGATGTAGAATATCCATAAAACTTTCCATCTGCAACATTTTGCAGTAAGGAGGATACTGCACTTAAGAGTTACTGTTTCTCAAATTCATGTAAAGTAATTCGCCCCAGTGCACAACAGATTCCAATATTTTGTTCTTTCATAGTAGCGATTAGACCAATTATAGCTCAGCTGTAATGGAAAGGTACAATACAATTTCTCCTGCTTCTCAGTCAAATTTCCCAGAACCTGTCTCTCTGTCACAATTTAACTTTTAGATTGAGATGGGTTTTTTAAACGAAAATAACTAGAATTCCACTGAAAGCTTTCTTTCAACTAAATCTCATATGTCAAACTGTATTGGCTGTATATTAAGTGCTAGAAAGGAGTGGTAATAAAAATCTATGTTAAAAACCACTATTATTTATTTACTAATTACCGTGCACACTTCTCTGATCACCCATCAAGCCAAACATCTATGTTTATGCCTACTATTCCTTAGAAAGTATGACAAATGCCCCTAAATCTGTTACTTTTCCAGAGACACTCCTGTCTAGCCTGGGTTCTGCAGTGCTTGGACAAGCAGTGAACCTGGAGCATCACCAAAGGCAGTGAAACAGAACTGGAGGAACTGAAAGAGCCTTTCTCAGCTGGGGTGTGAGGTGTGGCATGGATAAAGTGGGGCCTGGGAGACACTGTGACAGCGCTTGGGACCCCAGGTAAGTGCACATGCCATAAGGATGCCGGAGCACGCCACTTCTGTGGCACGCACACTGTAATGTACTAGACTTGTAAATATTGGTATCTGCACGTAAAAAGGAAATCAGAGAGGTTTTAGTTGTCCTATGTATTCTCTGACTTGTTGCTTTGGAACAGGAGTGCACATTCTCATAGCTTCTTTCATATGTTGCCGTGTCTTGCTGCTGTTTGGGTTGTTAATGGGCTGGGTTTTTACTGCAGACCATTGAAAAGGGGCCTCGCACGCTACAGACCATATGTGAGAGTTGCTCTCCTAAATGCAGGACTAAACAGCCACGAGATGAAATATCCCCAAGCAAATGAGATTAGTGACATGGGATACAGCTTTCAAAAATAATTACATCTGACACCCTCATCAGCAAGAAGATGTAGGGGCTGCAAGCTCTGAGCTTGGGAACAGCGTATGAAAGATCGGCTTCTCCTGGGAAGGGAGGCACAAGGGAGGTTATTTTTAGTACTTTGGAGAAAAAAAAAAAAGACAGAATTTAAGCACTCTTCGGTTTGATACCCTCGTTATGGAGGAGATCATAGAGAAAGAAAGCAAAAGCTAGAATGGAAATGTTACTGAGGATGGAAGCTGTGGAAGCAAGAGGGTGATCTGAGCAGGGTGGGAGCGGCGGGGGCAGGACGGGACGGGGAGGA
>WBMV01006035.1:739055-801314 GCA_013396655.1 Campylorhamphus procurvoides
GCCGCCATTTGTCGCCGTGTGGGGAGGGGAGAGGAAGGGAAGGGAGGCGGCGGGAGCGGCCGCTGCCCCGGCCCTGAGGGGTCCCGCTCCTGCTCTTCAGGCGGTGAGGAGTCCCGGAGCCGAAGAGTCCGGNCGGCCCTGGGGGGTCCCGCTCCTGCTCTCTGGGCGCCGAGGGGCCCCGGCCCTAAGGGGTCCCACTCCTGCTCTTCAGGCGGTGAAGGGTCCTGGGGCCGAAGGGTGCCGCTCCCAGAGCCCCTCAGCGCTGAGGGTTCCCGGCGCTGAGGGGTCCCGCTCCTGCTCCCCCCGTGCTGAGGGATCTGAGGGGTCCCTGGGCCGAAAGGTCCCGCTCCCCCGGCGCTGAGGGGTCCCGCTCCTGCTCCCCCCGTGCTGAGGGATCTGAGGGGTCCCTGGGCCGAAAGGTCCCGCTCCCCCGGCGCTGAGGGGTCCCGGGGGCCGCGCTGGGGCCGGGCGAGCCGCGGTGATAAGTTCCCCGCGCCGCCGCGGGAAGGAAGGGCGAGAAGGGGCAGGAGCAGCTTGTTAACTTGTCTGGTAGCTGAGCCGCCGTAACACCGAGCAGGGTAGCGCACCTGCGGTGCCGCGGCCGTACGAGCAATCTGGTTTTTTATCGCTGGTTGATACAGCCCAGCCGCTCGGGCAGATTTATGGGCTCTCGGGCAGTGTCTCTCCCGCTGCAGTGCTGGGTCGAGCCTGGGCTGCACGGCACCTGCTGTCCTTCCCGCGGCCCCCTACGGCCACCTGTGAGTGTGATTTGTGTCTCAATTCCTTGTCTTCAACCACAGATGAACACCGACGAGCGCATGGAGTTCCAGATGCTGATCCTCAGAGAATCCACGTGTGGCAGCAAGGATGGATAATCTTTTGGCTTGGTTCCAGCCTGGCGGAGCCTGAGTGTGGTTGTTTCAGGCTAATGTGCGAAAAGGTTACAGCGTTTATTCTGCTAGGCCATCCTATGCAACACTTTATTTAATTTATATATCTGTGTCAACGATCCTATTACCTTCTTTCTAATTGATGGGACTGTGCATAGTAGGTCATGCCTAGAAAATCCTTGGTTTTGAAGTCAGGAATTAACCAGTTAGTACTGAGATTTGTTAAAGAAAGTTAGGCTCATATCACCTTGAGTTCTCTCACTTGGGTGGGTGTGCAGCATGTAAGTGCCATGGTAGGTCTAGGCCCAGCTGGTTAGAATTCTGAAAAACAGCTGAATGATAATACTTCATCAAATATGACTGCAAGGGCTGCAGCCTGCTAAGTTAAAAAATTTCATTTTTGAACAAAGTAAATCATTGTGTTTTCTTGATTCAGGCAAACTCAAGTATTAAGATATGCATTAAACTTAAGTAAGATGTATGTGGCCATATAGTGTTCTTGCACATTATCATGGGATTGTTTGCATTGGAAGAGACCCTAAAGATCATCTAATTCTTGGAACACTCTGCCATGAGCAGGGATACTGCTTGCTAGGTCAGGTTGCTCAGGACCCCATCCAACCTGGCCTTGAACACTGCCAGGGATGGGGCATCCACAGCTTTTCTGGCCATCCTGTGCCAGTGTCTCACTACCCTCACATGAACCGTAAATGCTGTATGTGAATCAGAAATCCAAGTGTTGTGGGCATGTGATGGCTCACTAGAGGATGAAATAGTGACACTGTAAACAAAGGTTGGTGTCTTGGATTTCTCTTCCCGAACCTGTTTCCTGCCCTCTATAAATCAGGTTGGTGTACAGAATGCAAATTCAGGTCATGGCATCATTGCTTCCTCTCCACAGAGAAGGACATGCGTTGGATTTGCTGCTTTCAAGTTCCACTTGAAGCTACAAATCATTGCAGTCTTCAGCAATTTCTTGTTCACATTCTGATAAATCTGTCCTGGGCTGGTGTTGGGATTACAGGGTGAAGATCAGCTGTGTATTTCTGTACCTGGCAGGATGCTTAGGATGAGGGGACATCATCCTGAGTGGAGAGGTAGAGTCTTTAATGGCTGGTGAGCCTTTCTGTGTTGGAATGCACTGCCAAGGACACTGACAGTCTCATCGCTGGCTCTTTTTCTGTGCAGCACAAAACCAAGCCATTTTGTGGAAACAAATGCTTGGTATTTGTAGGACATGCACGTGCATTAATGTGCAGTTGTAGAAAGGATGGAAAAGCAGGATCCTGAGTCTGAGCTCAACCTGATCTTGACTTACTGAGTGGTAGTAGGTGAGTTACTTGACCCTTTCAGTGCCTATCACTCTGTACACCATGAATCACACATCTTGTGTACAAGGACATTTATTAAGATTTTAAGAACATTGTTATGTGGACAATCCTGGTGCCATGTTAAACTGGTGATGAGGTTTATATTCTGCATAACTGATCACCTTATGACCCTCAGTGTTTTTAAATACTCTATTGATTGCTGTTTCTAACAGACACAGATAAAAATATGTCTTTGGCACTTAACGTTCCAGTTAAATGCTATATAACCCCCACATTTTTTCAGTGCAGTAATATTCAAATAAACCCACAAACGAACCTCAATAGAAAAGCAAGCTGTCCAGCCAGCTGACAATTACATTGACATGTTTTTTCTTCTGAGAGGCCGTATTCTTGGCTGGCCTCTACCATCTTGAGCACGTATGAAAAAAAAAAAAATCACAGTGCAATTACTTGGCTGGTCTTTGAGGCTGCGTTTTGTTGGTGATGCAATGACCAAAGTTCAGCCCAGAGGTTTTGTGATACAACCAGTGAGAGGGAGGTCAGGTTCAGGTTATGGTTTTAGTCTCCTACTGTGTTTGGTTTTTTCCCCACACACGGAAAGAGGACGTGGTGAGAAGTGCCACAGCTATTTTCTCCTGCTCAACCCTTCTATTTCCATCCTACTCCCCTTTCTACCGTGGATAGTTTCTTGCTTCTTTATTGGTGTTACGTATTACAACTCTCCCCCCAAGTTTGTGAAACATCCCTTGTTCATCCTTCCCATATCCTCTTAATTCATTTTGGGGTATCAGAATTCCCTATAACCACCGGATAAAACAACAGTCTGTAGTGAAGAGAAATGACAGCCACTTGTGTAGAAGGTCAGTTGTTAGCTGTTGTTAAACGTTGTGTCACAATGCCAGAATATTTTACAAGGTGTAGGGCTTGGAGAGGCAATATAACCATCCTCCATTATAATGTTGCCAACAGCTGCAGATGTGTGTTTACATAGGACAAAAAACAAGAATCTTTGTCAAAGAATGTCTGTTTCGTGCTGTTCCTGCCACTGGTTCTGCAAGGGTGTATGTTTTAATATTTTTTTATAGCTACCACCAGTCAAGGAGCTGGATATGAATGCTAGCCAAACGTGACTCACTTGAGAACAGGACTAAAATCAGAGAAGACAAACAACATGCCTGTAATATTTGCTGGCTCTTCAGTAATGGCTTACGTAAAAGAAAGTTGGTTATCAGTTATTCATCAGAGAATTTATATATCAGTAGAAACACAGGGGAGTGCTAGATATAACTGTACGGAAATCAGAAGGGGAATTAGGTTCATACATACACCAAACATCAAGCAGATCTATGTAACATTAAGACTCCCACCCACCTTTACCACTTCTTTCCTGACACACATCCTGTATTCCATTAATTGTTGGAGCAAGTCCAGAGGAAGCCACCAAGATAATTAGGGGGATGGAGCACCTCTCCTAGAGGGTAAGGCTGAGAGAATTGGGTTTGTTCAGCCTGGAAAAGGGATGGCTTAGGGATGGCCTAATTGTGGCCTTCCAGTACCTGAAGGGAGCCCACAAGGAGAGGGACTTTTTACAAGAGTGTGTAGTGACAGGACAAGGGGGAATGGATTCAAACTGAAAGAGAGTAGGTTTAGAATAGATACTATGATAAAAAGTCTTTCCTGTGAGGGTGGCAAGGCCCTGGCACAGGTTGCCCTGGAAGCCGTGGATGCCCCATCCCTGGAGGTTTTCATGGCCAGGCTGGATAGGGCTTTGAGCAACCTGGTCTAGTGGAAAGTGCTCTTGTCCATGGTAGGGGAGCTGAAACTGGGTGTAGATGATCTTTGAAGTCGCTCCCAGCCCAGGCCATTCTACAATTCTATGAACCAAGTAATTCACCCTTCACTGCACTCTTCATTTGTTGTAGCTTCTCAGTGAAGTGCACTATTTCTATATAAAGCACATAATTGATGAGATTTATTGACAGTTTGCTACTGAATAGCCTAGAGCAGGAGTTGGAGTGACTCAGAGTAGGAAAGGCTGTGCAGCATGCAACTCCCTGTGCATGAATTTGCAGGGATAATTAGCCTCATTCTGATCATCTGAGTTCAGCTCCACCAATTTCATGCTTTGCACTGGTACAAATCAGATCTGTGCTGCTGTTGCTGACACCACCCAGGCTAGACTGTGGTGATGGGTGCTGTGGGTTATCTCTGGCCTTACTCCTTCTGAACTCTCTGACTGTCTGGGGCCAATCCTGCATGAGAGGAAGGAGACATTTACTAGTGCTGGTGGAAACTGCCCTCCTTTCATACCCTCCCTTCTTGGTATGCAGTTTGCAGGGAAGCATCTTTGGCCGGAGACTTTTGTAATGTCACTCTTGGCCCCTGCAGCTGGGAAGATACTGTCACCAGTTATATGCAGTGATGACAAAAAAGAGAGAGAAATCCCCTTATGGGTGTGGAAAGGGTTATTATTTGACTTGTCCAAGTTTTTCATGCCTCTTTAATGTTTCCTAGAGATAATCTGATTATATAATACGGGAAAAATATGACCTTTATGTCTAAAACTTAAAAATATGTTCAAGAATGTTGTTGAAGTGTCCACGATCTAGAGTCCTCAGCTATAGGCAGGAAGGTAAAAAAAGATTGTTCTTTTGTTTTTGTGTCTTTTTTTTTACTGAAAGAAACCCACAGCTCAATTTGCAAGTGTAATTCTGAGTCCACAAAAAGCTGTATTATCGCTCTTTCTTATTACTGGCATAACTTTCAAAATAAAATATCAACAGGAATGCATATGGATACTTTGTTATGAAGAATGTAACTGGAAATAAATGGAAATCATTGATTATGCTGGTTCATCTTATAAGGTATGGAACGCTGTAATTTGGACCTTCACTTTGAGTCTTCTAACTGACAGCAAGGACACAGTTAAAGTTGTGGTATGTTTACTTGTGATTTTTTCCCTGCATATCTTTATCTCTGATTGTATTAAAATAGTTTCATATTTGATATTTTACGCAATCCGTTGGGAAAGTTGAAATCTGTTTCCCGGGATAGTTGGTGCAGGGTGAAGGTCACGCTTGGCTGTAGTCCTGATGATTTTGTTAGCTTGAGGAGTTTGTCTCCTCACTGGCAGCTCCTGGCTTGTGGTGAGGTGGAGTGCCTGGTGTCCATCTGTCCATTGTGGGAGTGAGTGTGGGGTGCTGTGTCACACCCCCTGCTGCTCCAGGCGTGCCAGGAGGAGCCACCACTGCTGGGGATCCCTGGTGCTGGGCAGGGCTTTGGGCTTAGAGCATGGCCCTCCACCATTTTGGAGACCAGTTCCCTGTACCTTTGGATTCAGGCACTGACTGCTGGACTGCCAAGGTCCCTCCGGCGTCTGTTACATCAGTGCTGAACTCCACGTGGTTTTACTTTTTTAGGGAATCCCGAGGGTCCCATTTGGTCATTCAGTGGAGACAGTTTGCAAGGTCACCTCTGCTGGGAAGCAGCTGCCGTGGCCCCCAGCCCTCCCCTCAGCATCTGGCCTTCCAGTGGCAAGGGAAGGTCTTGCTGATAGGACCCAGGGCAAAGGCTCGTACAGCATCCAAAGCCTCTGCAGAGCTGTCCTGCTGGGCAGTGACAAGGAAAACTGCTCCCCTGTGGGGAAAGCCCTGTGTTTCCATGCTTGTCTGCTCTCCTGTTATCACTGCCCTCAGTGCCATGTTTACCTTTGCCTGCTGTGTGGTAGGTGTGGGGTGTGAGCACTTTTGTGCAGGGCAGGGAGTGATTCTGCTCTGCTGCAGCCGGAGGGCTGGCTGTAGATAGCAGTGGATTGGTCCCCAACTCCAGGGCCCCTGAGGGTGTGAGCTGTGGGTCTGCCACTGCTTGTGCTGTGCCAGGTAGCTGGGATCACACCCCAGGTTTGGGACAGCCTTACTAGAGAGGTCTAAACTAATCCTGTTTCACTGGCTTAAAGAGGTGCTGCTGTGCCACTGAGTCACTGTAACCCACTGGGTGCTGCCTTCCCTCCCTGCCAGAAACACTGCAGCACAGACTATCTTTAAGCTAAGCCTTTCTTTTTCACAATCAGGAGTCAGGATTGGGTATGGTCATCACACAAGTGATAAGCAGTAACACGTAAAGCTATAGTAACTTGATTGCCTTTGACTGTAGATGTAACACAGTATTTAAAGAATCTCTTTTTCAGCAGGGGAGAACTATGTAATTTCTTAATGATTTGGGACCAAATTTATCCCAGTGGGAATCTATATATGGCTAATCAATTATGTTGTATTTAAGAAGGAAAGAATAACCAAGGAACATTTTTCTGTTTTAAATAAATAATTTTTTTTCCAAGAAAGACTTAGTGTTTAGCAGCAAAAGAGGTGAATGGTAAAATTTAGTGGGTAAGGTATTTAGTGGGACAGGACAATTTCTTTCAGGGTTTTCAGATGTTTGTAATGTTTAGGTTAATTGGTAAATCCAATCCAATACTTCTTTGTCCTATAGGTAAATGGCCCGTATTAAACTTGAGGCCTCTGTGATGTAGGAGGAAGTTTTATTTGAGTGTTGGAGAAAGGACTGTGGACTGAGGGAAGCAGAAGGAAAAGGCCAGAACCTGCAGAAGTGTTCCAGTGGCCTACGTATATCAGTAATCTCTCTCTGAGTGATCAACCAGCAACTGACTTCTTTCAAATCAAAAATATTAAAATACAAGAACATAATTTAGAAAATAGTAGAGAAAAACAAGCAGGAATGAAGGGATGTATGGATGAAATGCCTCAGTGAATGCAGTCAGGGGGATGTTCCAGGGAAGCGACATGCAGAGGTGAGTTGGTGTGGTGCAGGGAGCAAGGCAAGGAGGGAACAGGGAGGTTTGATTCCATGACATACAGCTGCAGAAGAACAACTATTAAAGGGGATATACAAAGGCCTTTGGAAGATCAGTGCTGTGTGTAGGCAGGGTTTTGAAGTGTGGGCTGAAATGATGCTGCAGAAATTTTAGTTTCTTTAAAAGCACAAAAAGTAATTTTAGTGGTGTCTTTGAGGACAAAGTGACAAATCACAAGTTTGGAACTGACAAATCCTTGCCAAAACCATAAGTGTGACCTTCACTGGTTGTGCTCTAGTGCTCAGAGTATTTGCATGGCCACAGACTCTTTTTTGGTTAGAGTAATATACTTGTCAGTACCATATCACTTCTGCATGGGTATAACTTCAAATGATTGAGGAAAAAAACTCCAATTATGAAGGTGTGAAGTCAGATTAGTTCACATACTAAATATCTAGATTTTTCTCTTGCACTTCACAGGATGGTAACAGAAATGCTGCAGTTTTTTCTTGGAAAAATAGAATGAATTCCAGCAGAAACGGATGCAGACACTGCTTTTTCCTGAAAGCTAACTTCCACTGTTCCCCATAGCTAAGTATTTAGGGCTTGCAGGATCAGGGCCCAACAAGCCACAACATCCTTCTTACTGTTGGTTTGGGTTTTTTTTTTTTTTTAATCTCTAGGAAAACAAAATTCTCCATGTCTCTGTGTTAAATTGATTGGAAATTGAACTTAGGGGGATCTAGCATGTGACTACTTTTTTTAGACAGGATTTTCTTCATAGCTGAATTGAACTGAGTCTTTTTTTTTCCCTCACAAACCAGATGGTAAGTGATTCAGTACTTTTAGCAGTAGAAAAATGATTTGTTTTCTTTCTTCGGTAGTTGATGTGAATGTACTTTTCTTTATCTATTTACATATTATGTAAACACACTTTACCAACATTTCTGTACATAGGTTACAGTCCTGTTCCAGCAGAAAGCCCTGTATAGGCAAGGCCCTGCACACAGGAGCTGACACTGTTCACAAGGAGCTGTTTGCATGGAACTCATGGCAGGGTTATAACTGTGTTTGTATTTTTGCATATGTACTTAAATTTAGGATGCTGTATGATGGTGTCAGCACAACCATAAGTCCAGAAAACAACTGAGTAACTTTGCACACTTATTTTCACCTAGATAAGTCTCTGGAATGGCCTTGATCTCTTCTGCTGTCTTCCTGTGGTAGGCTATAGTCCTAGTGACAAAATTTTGAGTTACAGCTAAAACCTTTATTCTTATTACACAATGTTGGGCTGAGTTTTTCCTGATGTGCAGGGGCCTCATTTGTGTGACCTTTGGGGCTGCTCCCTCCTTTGGAAGGGATTGCTGTAACAGTGACAAGTATCTGTGAGGGAATTAAAAAACCCTTCTTTGACATGTGTCCCTGATTTCTCAAGGTTATCTGCATCTATGTTTGTGTATATAGAGTGTTAAAACTACATGCTAAATGCAGGCTGTTCCTTGTTTTGTGCTAAATGAAACATACATGTAACCCATGCATGTGCTGTGTCAGCATATGGGTATTTGAGGCAGAAGGATCTGAAGCTGACAGTAGACTTAGATTTTAGGCAAATACTATGATACAGTGTCCAGCCACTGATTGCTTATACAAGAAGGTACAAGCAAGGTTGCCCAAGCAGCCTTACCGATGTCCTTTCCAAGCAGTTAAAAGCTGTTTTGTAAATCTGATGTGCTTTTACCCTAGCTTTGCCTGAGAGTTAAAATGTTCAATGCATAGAGTCATCCTGCTGCTTTACTGAGGCAATAATACTCCGCTTCAAAAACAGGGGCCAGTTTCTCTGTTTATAGATCTGGCTGTACACAGCTGGAATGGAATTACCTGGTTCTCTTCTTGGTTCTTGCCTGGTCTGGGCAGACTTTGGTTGAGTCACTGGGAGTTTGCTCACAGAGGAACTGGCGGGCCTTTTGCCTTGTTTCTCAGGTTTACCAGAGAGTAGAAACACAGTTCTTAGCATCTTCCCACTTGAGAAATGTGACAATCTTCTGCTTCCAGGTATTCTATTAGGGGAAAAGGACACGTGAATTAGCATCAGAAACATTGTGCTGTGACATGTCAAGTTTTTCCCCGCAATTAAATTACTCAGTGGAAGGGTGGCAGAAGGGGGCCCTTGAAACTAGCACTGTTTTTTTGGCATAGATCAGTAGTCAGGCTGTGGTGATTCACTGTGCCTTGTATTTGTGTGATAAATTACTTTTCCCTTTCTGCAAGGGAAGCATTTTGGGTTTTCCTCTCGGGCTGTGTGGTCACACAAGGTGGCAGAAAACTGTGTCTGCAGGACACATAATGCTGAGGGATGGAGCTGCTTGGGGTGGCGTGGGAATCCTGTCTGAGGTCAGACAGGGAGCAACCATAGCTTGTTCAGCCAGTGCTCGGCGTGTGTTACGTACCAAGGGCTTCACTTCTGAACCTTGTCATGGTCACAAATGGTCACATATTTTATAACTGGGAATCACTCTGTTACATTATCAGAAAGAAATAAAAGCACAAAGCAATGGTTATGAACCTCTAAAAGCTGTGTCTGTAGAAGAGCAGAGCACTGACTCCTAACCCAGCTGTTGTGGGCATGCAGTGACTGTGGGATTAAGATTTCTGTTCCCTCAGGCTGGCTGTCCATGCTCTTGCACTCATAATTGACTGGCTGGCAGCACTGTGCTCATTTCTCAGTCCCTAGTTCCTGTGTACCCTGGCACCCAGCTGCCTGTCCCTCTCTGGCCAGGTGTTGCACAGGGAATGTTACCTACCTGGGAGTGTGACAGTGGCTGTGACATGTATAGCAAATGAAGGGGGTCCAGGAGAAGTTAAGCCAGGTCGATCTGTCAGTAAGGGAGAATGAGCAAAATCTGCCCTCAGTGTGAAGGGCACTGAAGAAACAGGGTTGGAGACCAATTATCTGTTACTTTTGGGTCCCAGGGAGTAAATACTGTGGAGAAAGCTTGGCTCAAAGCTTTGAGGACCAAGTAATTGCTGTAAGCTCTAGGTTACTTAGCACATAAGTGTGCATTTATAAGTAGTGGAAGTACTGAAGAGTTACTTCTGGTTTCATTTAATAAAATGGCACATTGTGTACAGTTTGTTTACTTCACTGGTTCATTTTATTGTGTGTAAATACACTGTGGAAACAATTTTGTCTTGTTCAGTGGTACTCAGCCAGCCTGCTTCTTGTAAGTGCAGTGAGTTAAGGGGAATAAGTAACCTGCTCTGGTCTGTCTGTGAAACAAGGTCCACCTATAATTAAGGCCCGTGAGGGACATGGTGGGGCTGCAGAGGAGCTGGAAGGATACTGAGCAGAGGAGGCCATGTGTGCCACAGGCACAGCCACTCACTGGAGGTGTGAGTTGTCTCAGTGAAAAAGGAGTTCTACTCTCCCATGTGTGGTATGAAACTTTGGCTCAAAGTGATCCTAGTGGAAATGATGTGGTTTTGCACTGGGGGCAAATGAGAGCTGAATCTGGCTGACTGTTAATGGCTTTTTGTATTTGGGGCTGAAAATAAAGTGGCTGTGTATGAAAATAATTGTGCAAGCGTGAATCCTGAGTGACTCCTAAAAGGAGAATTCAGTATTTAATTGTTGGAAATACAAACTGTTTGGCACAAATCTCCTTGTTTGGCTGAGCTATACTTGACCTGTGACAGAGAGTGCAGAGGTGATTTTAAGTCCTGGGATCCGAGGGGCAAGTGTGTAGTGTAACTCAAGGCAGAGTCAGTGTGTTGGCTGCTTTGTAATTACAGATGCTGATTTTGTGTATAAAACCAGTTGATTCATTATCTTTTATTTCCATTAGCTCATCTCAGTCTTTATGTGTGAATCTGAGCTACTTGAATTCAAGCGGATGGCATATATCCAGAATTTTAAAAAAAGGGTTTGATAACAACAAGTTGGTTGTTCTGATATAAAGATGTCCTGATGTAACCAAAATGATGAAATTGGTTAAATCTATGTGCAGAATCTGAAATCTTGTGGGAAGTCTAACAAGTTGAAAATAACCTTTCTTCTGCACTATGACCTGCACTTCTTGCAGTACTTTGACCCATGCTTGGAACAAGGATAGCTTAGCTCTTAGAATACAAAAGAGACAATTAGAAGCAATCGCAATGCTGTAGTTGAACGATGTGCTTCAGGAACCATCTGAACTTCAGGAACACTGCTCTCCTGCAGAAGTCATGTGGTGAATTATGTTGGCTTAAGCCATCTTCATTTTGTTAAATTCTGAAACTGTGGTAATCTCACCACAAGTTACCAGCTGTCCTTATGCCTAGAAATGTGGCCATCCCATTTTAAACTCTGGAGAGCAGAGAATGTTTTTCTTGAGGTTAAGATTTAAAAATGCTTTCACCTTTCAAAGACCCTCTAGTATTTGACAAAGTAAATTTCAATTATACTGGTTTAATACTACTGCTTAAAAGTGTGGATGGTGTGGAGAGACATGAAATTTTGTTGGTATACGAGTGTGAGCCAAGAGCTGATGGAGTATGTTTGAAAATATTTCCTGGGAAAAGTTGTACTGGCTGAGGATCAGAAGCTGACACTCAGTTGACATCACTGGAAGATGCACACACAAAATGAAAGTACTATGTGGCCTTTAAGCTTCTCTTCCTGTGGTACGTGAGGTTTTATAGTACACAGAAGAATGGAACCATTCACTTTTCTGGGTAATGGTTACCAAATGGGTATCTGTGATCTATTCTGGTCTTCGCTGGCATGGGTATGTCTCCATGACTTTAAAGGAGTGCTGTGCATGCACAGCAAGGAGGTTTTTTGGTTGGAAACTGTAGTGCAGGACTCATTAACTGATGGTACTCAATAATTTTGAGAGAGAGATGAGTACACCAGTTGCTGCTCACCTAGGTCATGTAACTTGAGGGAATATGTTCACCAAAGCAAAGTATTCTCTAAAATGCCCACTAACAGGTTACTTACACTTCTGTGTGCCAAAAGCAGTAGATTTTTCTCTAAACCAAATAGAAAATTATATTTCCTTCTAATTATATGAGGAGTAACTGTGGAAGTTGTTTGGGTTACATGAATGTCAAGTGAGGGTCACAAGTTGAAAATCAGGCCCAGTGCTTTTCTAGTGTGTTTGGCCAAAGGAAGTGGCATTTGCACTTTCTATTTGATTTCCCCCACATACAGAAATGCTGAAACTGTATCAAGAATATGGTCTCTCTTGTATCCTACCACACAGAAAAATCACTCAAGTTCGCGGTTGGAGTGTCCCCCCCTCCCTTTGGCTGTTTGTCCTTTCAGATGCAGCTCTCTGGGACAGGTGCTGTTGGATGGTGTACCAGAGCCTGCAGGCACTGCTGGGATAGGGGCAGCAGCTTTCTTTCCACTATTTGGGTGTGACAGGGTTGAGCTGGAGGGCTGGTGGATGCCTGACTTCCTTTCCTAGGTGAACCCAGTGAAGCAGATGGATTGCATGAGGAGTCCTGCATTGCTCTGGCTGGCTCCAAGTGTGGCTGGAGACATCAGAAATTCCAAGTGCTCAGCTCTAAGCCCTGTCTGTGTACCTACAGCACCAGTCTCCAGGGAGCTGAGGTTACTACATTGGAGGATACGAGTTGCATTACAAGACCAGTCCCTGGGAGTGTAGGAGAGGTAGAATAAATACTTACAACTTGCTTTCATCTTACATGGCATGGGACTTGCTCTTCCTTGCAGATGACTTCTCCAGTGCTGTTTGGATGTGCCTGCTGCTCTGTGATTGCTCCTAAAGCCTTGATTTGACAGCAGCCTCTGGCATGCTGTGGGCCAGCAGATCTGCATAGCAACAGGCTCGCCAGTATTCCTGCAGAGAGTTAAAGGAGTTTTGGAGAAAATGAGTGACTCAAAAATTTCCTGCTCTCTTCTCTGGCAGTCCCCTGGATTCAAAGTGTCCCTCCTCTCTGGCACAGGTGGGCAGCGGGCTGGTGAGGAAAGCACCACTGGTTTTGTTGTCATTCCAGTGCTTGGGGCAGTTGATGTTTGGTTCTCTAAATGTAGATTTTGGAGAGGTGAGGGATAAGCATCAAGTGAACTGGAGGGGTAGTACTTTGTTGACCTCTTGAAACACGGAGCAGGCTGAGGAAAAGGAATAAGATTAAAAGAAAGAAAATCCTCTTAATCTGGGTGATGTCAGCTTGTCATTGTCAGTTTGGTGGTTGTGTAGCTGCAAGCCTACTGCTGCCTGCTGTGCAAGGAGCAGATCGCTAATTAAAAGGCAAGGCAGAGTGCAGCATGCTTAGGGCTTTGAGGTGCTGACAAGCTGATACCGCCCAGAGTGACTGCTGAGAGCATGTCCAACACGAGGTACAGTTCTAAGAACTAAAAACCTGTCATCCGGTGTGTCACCCTTGAAGACAATTTGTGGCATACATGCTGAAAACCTAAAACTTCATTGCTTTTTGCCTCCCCAGCAGCTTCATACCTACATTCAGCTTCTCCTTAGTGTGAGCCATGAGGTGAGAATCAGTGTAACACAGGGATTGGAAGAGCTTTGATGTTCCCTAGGCCAGCTGGATGTGCAGCAGTCCTGAGCCTTTTGACCTGAGAAGCACTGGAGCACCTGGATAATGGTGCTGGGCATGGCAGAGGGGAGGAGAGGGTACACTGCTGAGGTGTATGGATCCCTGGCAGGACTGAGTGCCTGTTTTGAGGTGTGGAGGCAATATTGTGGGACTGAATTAGGTAAGAGAATGTGAGAACACATTCACTGCTAAACAGGGAGCAAGAAAAGATTTTACTGTTTGTGGCTTGAGGGATGGAGCAAGGAGTGATGGATCAGGTAGGAAAGAATCTAGTTGGGCTGTGGTGTAATTTGTAAAATATACCCTCAGCTTGCAATTTATCCCAGACCTTATTGGAAATGTGCTGGTATTCTTCAATAGTGCTTACAGGCACCTGATAGTCAGTGTGCTGGGCATCTGGCTCCCTGCCCAGAGCATTGACAATTTGCCCCCTCTCATTCATCATACACACCTGCAGATTTAATACTTTATTTTGGAGAATACAGTACTTTCCTCTCCTGTGAAACAATGTGTCTCTTCTGCCATTCTCATGGAGATGAGATGCAATGATAGCACGTTCTGGTGAGGGGCTGGTGAATCATTTTGATGGTGTTCATGAGTCTCTCCTTTGCTGCCAGTCTCTGTACTGGTCTTAATATCAAATTCAAAACCAAACCCCATAATTTCAGGGGCTTTTTTTGTTAAAGAGACAATAGTGGCATTATCCCATTGCATACTGTATTGAACCCAAGCTCCCAGCAGAAACACTCTCCCAAACTTAGTTATGTAGCTAGAGGTATTGACACTTATCCAGTCAATCTCTCTCCATTAGTGGGGAGCTTGCATACAGCAGAGTGGGGAGAGGGATGGCACACATTTGTCTCACAGGCTCTGGGGCTTGGTCTCATAACTTAACGTTTAAAGCTCTTCTGTGGGCCTGATAACCTCTTGCATGGGAGCAGAAGCACTCTGAGCTGTCATGGCTGGGTGTGCAAAGGCTCTACAGCTAGCTGAAAGCCTCTGATATTTTACTATCCGCCTAGAAAGTGTGACTGTTCATCAGCTTTGCACTTCAAGTGCTGTAAAGAAGGCAGAAAGCAGGAGTGAGGAGGTCCCTCAGAATTTTCTCGTCCAAGGGGAGAAGGGTTGTGGTTGTATTTGAGGCAAGGGCAGAGGTCTTTGACATGCATCTTCTTATACATTGGCAAAGGGCTTTTTCCTGGGGAAAAAGAAGTGCTTATGGTATGAATATGATTCTGTGAAGGTAAAGGCACTTGTGGTTTATTCTTGGCAAGGCCTGAAGCTGCTTGAAAGTCTTCTTTATGACAGCACTAATCTTCTGGCAACTGCAGGGTCAGGGAATTGCAGAAGCACAGAAATTCCTTTGCACATTGTCTTGTTTGATGGGCTAAGTGTCCCTCCTCACAAAGATCCAACCTGTTCCTCCAAGGAAGCCCAAAGTGCTCTCCAGCAAACCCACTGCTGCCCTCGGAGATGTTTCTATGTTGCTTTGTTGTCTCATTTGCTCCTTTCCCTTTTTCTGTGATACCTTGCACATGGCCAGCTTGTATTTGTAACATGTTCCACAGCATTCAGAAATGAAACTTCTTTGGAGGAGGTCAGCGTGCTGTGCAGGACACATCCTGTGTGTGGGCTGCATCTGACAGATTCCTGTCACTGTTACCCAACAGCCTTGTCAGAAACGACAGCACCTGCCTGTGGACTGCACTAACACAGCAATACCAGCCAAAATGGGAAGTGTTAACTGTATTGTTTGCCCTGTATGTTCCTGTTTGTAGCCCCTGTGTACTGGGAGAGGCACAGTGTAAATGCCTGGATGGATGGTTATGTGTGTTAGGATAATGATACCAGGCACCATTCACTTCTGAGCAGTCGATGTGCAACTACTGCAATAGGGAAACAGCACAGGAGGTTGCTTAAGAGTTTTCCAGTTATCAGTGACTTTCCTACAGACAGGCAGGTAAGGAGGTAACCCGTCTAAAAGTTTTGTCATTCCAGGATCAGTGCCAGGGATCAGATCTTCCTGATCTATGGCTGGGAAGCTCTGTTCTCACACTTTGGATATACCTACATGCTGGGGATTTTTCTGTTACTTTTCTCTTTTGTGAGGGATGAAATCCCATTTTTATATCATTATATAAAGGTTACTTGACTCTTCCTGCCTGTGTTGCAGCTGTTAGTGCATTTCACGTGTGTCATTAGCACTCCATAGCCAAAAGTGCTGTTTTGTGCCCAGCAGGGATTCTCAAAATAGCCATTGCTTCATTCTGTCTCTAAGCTTGTCTGCATTCCAAGCCACCTAATTTTCAGTGTGGTCCACTGTCAGCCTCCCATTGTAAATTACTGCCCTTGTAAACCACAGCCTAATTTTTCTTATTCCGTTCAATGAAACTCCTGACCACCGAGTTTAGCAGGTCAGGTTGGTGTTATACCTGTGAGAACTTCTTGGTTGCCTGATGTGTACTAATTTTGTAAGGTTTGTAAGGCTTTTTGTTCCCCTGCTGCCCTGATTTCAAATACATGACCTTGAAATTGGTTGATTTGAACACGACTTTTATTTTCATCTGGGGGAGTCCCCAGAGGATTGTAATTACAGCATTGTCTTGTGACTGTGCTGAATTAAGAATCAGAGCCCAGCTGAAATTCCCAGACCAAAGGATATGGGAGCTTCTAGTAACCTTGGTGCCTTTATTGTGCCTTTTTTTTTCCTAAATAATACCTTTTGCATTGTATATGGTCAGTGATTTTGAAGGAAAAAAAGTTATTTCTTAGTTGTCTATTAAAATTTAAGAAAGTAGTGTGTCCTCTTTCCCCTTCACACCTCTCCTTTTGCTGTTGTAAAGTGATTTTCTCTTCCCATTGTTATGGGAAAACATTTCATAGACACCATTTTATAGACAAAGGAAGGGAAAATCAAACAACTTGGTACTTTGCCTGTAGGAGCTCTCAGTCTAAGTGTGGCAAAATTGGCAAATATGAAGTGTAGGCCAACAATAAGGAAAAGGGAATGGAGTTACGGATACTGAAGAAGGATGAGATTGTTCAAAGAGGGAAGAGGAAGGACAGAGGATCCTTGGCCAGAGAGACCCAATGGTATGGGTCAGCTTTACTCACACTGAATTTGAGTGTTATCCCAAATTTATGGAGATACGACATCCAAAGCCTTCCCAGGGAGAAGCTCTTAGCCCAGAGGGCAGCATGGGATAAGGCTTAGAGCACAGAGAGGAAAAGGAGACATACAAGGACAAAAGGAGTGAGACAAGTAGGTTGGCAGGAAAGCAATGGAGTTGGGAGCAGCCTGGGATAGTGCTGTGTAAATGCAAACTGGGGTTTGAGCAAAGTCAAAGGGAGTTTTCCCAAAGATAAGTGGTCACAAGCCCAGCACAAGAACTTGAATTTGATCTGAAGGTAGAAAGAATGACAGCATTTCTGCTGTGTGTTATGTCTGCATTGGGATTTTGGGCTTTGTTTTGCCTCTGGAGTCTTGCACAGTCCCATTACAGCAGTGGTGGGCAAAGTAGGTTTTAGTGAGAGAGCTCCTATCCTTGCATGTCTGCTGGAGGAGGTGGAGGTTCACCTGTGCCACATGGGGAAATACTGGTACACAATGAAACTGCCCTGAAAGCTCTGATTGGAAGATGAAATGGCATGCTAGAAAAAAGGTAATTTACTGACAGAAGGAAAAATAGTAATGAGCTGAACAATTAACTTACCTTTCATCTTTCTAAGTATTTTAACAGCTGCAGATTTAGAATTAATCTAGGAGAAGTTGGAAAATTAATTTCAGGCTGTGTAAGGCTTCCTGATTGATTTAAGGTACTCTTCTGGAGGAAGAATGTCTTACTAAGTTAGTTTAACCCTCACTTTATTATTGTTAGTGGTCAAATTAATTGCTGACTTTGTCAGAGATCACAAACCTGGTAGTATTTTCTTAGATGTTTTCATTTCTTGAAAGGTGAAGATGTATAAGAAAAGTAAAGGAATTTTGGTGGCAGTTTTTTGGAGTGAGGATTCAAAACTATTTAGCACATCTTAGTAATGTATGTGAATCCATAGAACATATCTGAAATTAAACATGTATTTTAAGGTTTGCTCTTGTTTCACTTGTGTCTTTTCCTCTCTTTTTCCAGTCATAGTTTCAAAAATATCAGAGGAGCCACAGCTGAGCATTTCTTCTGTTCTCACCTGTGCTTTGGGTTGTAAAAGAATAACATTAGTACACAGAGATCTTGACTTCCTCTTGGATGCATCTGGATGATTTTATTAGGCAGTCCACTGTGCCTGTGATCTGTCTGAGAGCAGAGCGTTGCTGAAATACTGTGTTGGGCTCTGATAACTTTGTGCCTTTCAGAAGACTTGAAAAACTGGATTCATGAAACATCAGTCTCATAAACCAGAGCCTCACCATGAGGACATCAGGGCAGCCACAGCTGTACAAAGTATCTTCACCAGCAATCTTTCACCCTCTGACAAATCTTTTCTTCTTGAAGGTAACTGTGGGTGGTCTTCCTTTGTCTGATTTCTGTAAATTCGGTACATCACTTTCTAGTTATGCAGCTGATACTTGTGTTTATATGAATGGCTATTTAAAAAAAAAAGGAAAGATCAGATGTTTGTTGTTTCATTTCAACATAAATCAAACTTTGTACTCACATAGCAATTCTAGTTTAGCCCTAGGAATAGCTTTAGTATTGCTAAGTGTCTGGATAGTATTGACTACAGAGACATGATTTTAAGCAGGCTATAATAGTTTCTACAGCTGTTAACAGTTCTCAGAAGAAAGGCAGTATTATTCATTGGTGTTTAAAATGTGCATGACTTGCATTGCACAGAAGTCAGTTTGGGAGAATGTCAGAATTTTTTTCTGAAATTCTGCCAGGAAAGTCTTCAATAACTGGAGAAATTCTTTTCACTGGTGAAATCAACATGCAGCACATTGTGTTATTATACTTGCTTATAGCTCACCATGAAAGTTGTCTTTGTATGCGTGGATGTACGGCTTGTACTGTTTTGTTTTTATTTATTCTGCATTCTTTATTATAATGTTCTTTCCTTTTTTCCAGACCAGAAAGATTGTTATTGAGCCTTACACAAAGCTGAAATAATGCTGTGTGTTAAAAAAATGTTAACAATTTGAAGAAGTTATAAAAATTTATAAGTTGACTGAATACTTTGGAAATTTCTGCATATTTTAATATAAATAGGTAATGCAAATGTTTGTTCTTTGCATTTAGAGGTGGGTCTCTGTTTTCTAAAGGTCTTGTATATAAATTTGATTCTTACAATTACATTAGAACAAAACCCGTATTTTTTTCAGATTGTATAATAGGAAAAATATATTCGCAAAAGGCACAGAACATACATGGTTATCTCTGAATGTCACATAGTCATGAAATTCAACATAAATAGCATCAGTTGCTTGAATCACTTCATTAAGCACATTTAGGGGACTGCCTGTTGCAATCAGCTGAGGTCCCTCCATTCAGTTCCTCGGGTCCTGGACTGGCTCACAAAGGAAAGACCATGCTGCAGTTAGCTGAGAGATGAGAGGAGGTGATTTCTTTGTAGATAGTGTGAAGTTCCAGATTGTGCAGGTAAAACTTACATAGAAATGCAGTCTCATAAAATCAAAGAAATCACAGAAAATGGAGTTATTTGAGATGAGTTTGATGTTAGTGATGAGTTGGAACTTTGTTCATAGCTGAAATCATAGAACAGAACAAGTGAGTCCAAAAGAAAGAAAGGAAGACTAGAAATAGGTGAAAGGAAAGAGGTGAGTGACAGAATACTGGCAGGTGTGCAAGGACCTAAATGATGACAGAGGGTTTTAACAATTAGTCCAAAAAGATAACAGTTCAAGTATTATGATCCACTGGAGGTGCTGATTGAGTAAATAGCTGAAAAGACAGACATTCAGCTGCTTTTTGGAGGAGTGGGGAGGAGAGCAATATGAATTATGTGTGGTTGTACCATAGAGTAGAAAGGGTTTAAGCTTCCCTGGAGGAGAATGAATGTCTAATGCTCCAAGGCAATTTCTTGCTGTAGCAGCCACTAGTAATGGAACCTGGAGAGCTGCAGCTCTGGTGAGGTCCCCTGGCCTGCACGCTGCATGAAGCTGCTGTGCTTGGCCCATGCTGCTGGGGCACCTCTTCCAGCTTAGTCCCATCTGAAAGGAATCCAGGCTGTGCTTGGGGACTGCACAGTAAGCAGGGTGTTTGAGGGGCTGGATTCAGGAGCTCACTGCTGCTCCAGGCTTGGACACTGAGGGAGATGAGCCCTGGCAAACTGTGGGGTGGGAGTGGGGACATGGCACAGGGCAGAGGGAACACTCAGAATGTTCTGTTCCATGTTACAGGTGCTGGCAGCATGTGGAGCTGAGAGCAGTGAAAGCCTAAAGGAGTACAGCACACACTGAAGAGGTCACCAGGAGCTGTTGTGTAGGGTAAACCCTTCAGGAAAGAGAAAGGGAGCATGATTGATGCAAGCCTCTGCAGGAAAAGTTGGTGCCTATCTGAAATTTATTGTGATCTAGTATTTCAGGATTGATTCCCTCCTGACATATTGCCTGTGAAATTTTGATAGGCCTAGAAGCATTTTGTAACACCAGCTCCATTAAGAAGTGTGCAAAACTAATGCATAAGAGTCCCAGGCTTTTGATGTGCAGTTTTCATAGATTTTTTCCTCAAGACATCCTGCAACATGGTTTGCTGAGTTGAAAGGCTTCCTTGGTCATTGACACCAATGCTGTGAAATAACATTGCTGCTAGCTGGTGGCTTGTTCTGTAGAAAGCTGGTGGCTTGCTCTGTAGAAGGCTGCTTATAATTTTCAAAGACTTCTCTCCAAATGGAATCACTGTGGTAAATGAACCCTTTAAAACCTACACTCACAAAACTGCATTCAGTTCAGGAAAGAATGTTGATTCTTCAGTCTTTTGTGAGTCACTTCCACTGTAACATTCTTTGGAATCATTCAATTCTGAGTGTTAAAAATGGCTGGTTGGTAATGCAGATTTATCATAGATTCCGAGGTATTTCCATGTTCCCTGTCAGTGCCACTTCATACCATATTTATTCTCACAGAGCCTGTTATATAAAAGTACCATTTTACAGAGCGGAGGCACAGAGAGAATAAATGATGTAGATAAGTCTGTGGAAGGAAGTATGTTGCAGAGCTGGTCACAGCTTTCCTCAGCTCACAGTGTTTAGCTGCTGGACTAGCTCTTGGTCATCCCATCCAGCCTGGATGAAGCAGCTGCACAGCCTCCAGGTGAGTCTGAAAGCTGAGAGGAGTCTTAGCTTTAGTGACAGCATTATGTCAAATGACACGATGGTCAGCTGGGACAAATGTGTTCAGTACCTGAGTCTCACATATTTCTGTATGCCAGTCCTTTGGATACAAGGAAAGCAAAAAATGTATGGTGAGGTTGTTGTCAAGAACTGTTCTCCTTGATACAAGCAATGGGCACAACAGTTTGGCTTTTGAAGTTTGCTACAATGATTTGCCAATAAACTTTTGGGTTATGAAATGCAGCAGCACAACACAAACATCTTTACTAGGTCTTGTCAGTAGTTGTGAAGATACATTTTAACAATGCTAGGATTTCCTGGGCCTCTTTCAAAATGGCTGTGTTGCCTTACTAAACGCACTGATTATTGTATGTCTTTATGCAAGAACAATTTGCCTGATTTTCTTCTGAGCAATATTTCCTTGGAACCTCTCAGATAAAAAAGGGCAATCCAGAGAAGTCTGAACGAATGTCTACTTAGAAACTGGCCATGTTCAGTCTGTAAAGTATGTAGATTTCTTTTTTTTTTTCTGGGGAAAGGCCTCAGAGGGCAATAGGTGCAGGATGTGGAGGGAAGAAACAGTGCCCTGACCCTACAGCATTTCTGCGTGTTGAGTCAGGGAGTGACATTTAAACAATTTTCACTGCATCCAGTATGAAAAACTGTGATACAGATCCAACTGCTGGCTGTGCTCAGAGAGAGATGAGGAGGAAAAAGGCCAAGGCACCTACCTATAGGTAGCCTCTCCTGTGTTTCTGGTGTTGGGGGAGCTTACCAGAATCTCAAATGGGTCTTTAATGTCTCTTTTTATTTTTTTTTTCTAATTCCTTTGAGGTAATGAATAGCTCTGGACTTTCCATCTTTAGAGCTGGTGGTTTCCATACCACAGTGATTCAGCCAGCATGAACTCTTGACCAAATCCTAGTTTGTTTCCTGGTTTTGTTTTTCTAAAATATTTTACATTTAACAGGGCATAAAGGCCTCTCAACTATGTGACAGTAGAAGGAGAGCCATGCTCCTTTTTCTGGTTAGGTCTCAAAGGACAGTTCTCTATTCTGAAAACATTGCAACCGAAACAATTTAAAAGGAATCACCAAATTTTGACTGAAAAGTCAGGCTGAATTCTTACATGCTCCTGGTTTTTTAATGTTGTGTGTTTGTGTGGAATTTCCTTTGAGGGTTATGAAGGTCTGATTTTATTTTGAGAAATATGCCCTGCCTTAAATGTCCCAAGCTTTAATCACTGTGTTATTGCATGGGAAACTCATGTACATTTGTTTAGCTGCAAGATAAATAGATTAGTATTGCAATGATTTCAGGGGATAGTAGGTGGTTAAATTAACATGAAGGGCCTTGTTCCTTTGCTTTGTTGGATATGTTTTGTTGACTGAATTCTCTGGGGCACCCTGGTTAGGGAATAGGCTGGTGGTTATCCCTCTTACTGTGTAAGTGGTGGGCTCAGTAAGGACTTCGAGTGTCTTGCCTCTGCAGTTTTAACACCAAGAGTGAGATGATAGACAGGAAATCTATAGCCTGGGAAAGCTACAAATGAAAGAAATTATAGTCTGAAAATTAAAAACATAAAATGTTCTTTGAAAAGTTTATACGTTTATATAGATGTTTTATCCCAAATGAGACATCATATGAGGAGACAAAATATTGCTGTAAATAGGTTTGAGACCTAAGATGGAGTCCTATTACAGTCTACCCCTATGAAAACACAGCATTACTCCCTTCACACCCTGTGTCATCTGGTTGTTCACCAGAGAGAAATATTGTTAGGCACAGGTGTATTTCAGAGTCCTCTTCATGCAGTGACCCCCATTGTCTGCTTGCTTTTTACACTACTCTGCTCTATCTCCACCAGTTTCTCCCCATACTCAGGAAATTCCTGGTCTCTCTCAGATTCTGTGTGGGTTGCCCAAGGCTGTGGGCTGGGGTAAACTAGGTAAAGAAGGGCCTTCCTTCTTTTCAAATACCAGTACTTTTTAAGTGGTATAGAACAGCCAGAATGCAGGGCATAGATGTATGGAGATACTAATAACATTAAAAGTGGATTACAAAATATTCAGATCCACAGGTGTCCAGAAACAGCAAAGAACCTGAACTAAGGATGTCCTTGCATCCATAAGATGTTAACTGAAACCTCAGATTTTCACATTTCGGGATGTAAACCAAAACCACAAATTTTGTAAAACAAAAACCTCAATTTTCTAACATGACTGGCCCAGTTTGAATGTTGTGTTCTGGAGCTGGAAGCAATTGCTGGATGGTATGTGGAAGATACCATGTTCAAATATGTTTTCTTTCTGAACAGGGCTAGATGAAAAGGAAAGAGGAAGTATTTCAGCTAAGTAAATAATTCACACAGAAGAATTTTTCCAGAGTATCCAACTTTCTCTTCTGCTTGCATCTTGATGATGCAATTGCTGTTTTCTGGTATTTATGCACCTTGTAAAATTTCCATTACTCTTTTAACTCTGTGGATTGTTGTAAAACAGTGTTCTGTGAGCTATCGTTAGTCATGGTGTTGTCTTGCTGGGGTTTGGGTGCTCTTGTTGTGGTGTTGGTGCTTTCTGTTTGGATGAAGGAACAGACACTTCCAAGGTAAACACTCCTGAGCTAATATAAACTTCAGTTTCTCTAAAGACTGCTCTGTGAAGCTCAGACACTGGCTTTCTCTAAGTGCATCTGCTGGTACAACTCAGTTGCACAAATGTTTGCAGATAGTACAGAGAAGAGGGGCACAGAGAAAATTTGAGGTAACTGAATGGAGGAAATGGTCTGCAGCACAGATTTTAGCCCTTAAAGGCTGCTGAGCACTTTCTATGCTCAGAGATGCTTATTGTGCAGAATCTTCACATACATCAAAGATTAAACTTAGACAAGTGCTGGAAGGAGCACTGCTCTATGACCTCTTTCTCAGACAGCCTTTTCAGTCTCATACCTGGTAGAAGGTGATTCCCATTCTTCAGACTGCTTTTAGATAAGGATGGTATGGAATACTGTAGTGTATGTAATGACTGTTCACTGTGGCTGGTTCCTTCTGCTGAATTAAAGAGATGTTTTATGCCTTTTTGCTTCCCTTGTTGATCTTATGGCTCAAACTTTTTAATGTTACCTGACTTTCTTTTTCACGCCTTTGCAAAATCAGGGATTTCATTGAAGGAGAGCATTTCAAGCTGCTTTTGAGAAATTTGGTGTTTGCATCAGGTGGCAGAGAGGATATTACTAAACTGACTTCTTGAAAAGGATCCTTCAGGATCCACTGCTTTCCCTGTGTGGGAGTGGTATGGCCACAGGTGCAGTGAGTGCCTGGGCCAGCACAGGAGCTGTTCAGGCAGTGCAGGGTCCCAGACTGGCCAAGGTGTAAATGCTTGGCTCCATTACAGCCTCAGTGCAGCTTCCAGGGAAAGAGCCCAGGCCTCATGTGGTTCAATCTGCTCACCCCAGCCTGCTGAAGACCAAACCCCCAGTCTGAGGACCCTGGTGAAGCTGTGACCATACCAGCTGCTTCTTCTGGCTCTGCCAAAGGCCTCTGGCCTCCTGTTCAGCTGCCTGTGAAAGCGTCTTTCTGCCTAGATGGTGTGAGTGATCTTGCCCAGCTTCTTGGCGTTTGTTGGCATAGAGTTAACCTTGTGACCCTGAAGGAGGTTTCAAAGGACACCCATTAACCCAGGGATCCAGTGCTTCCGGAAATGGGTGAGGTGTGAAGGGACAGGGCATGGTTAGGTTGGTTCAGAGGTAAGGAACTGGTAGGAGGGGGCACCTCTGCACCAGGACAGCTTTACTCCTCCCCCGAGGCTCAGGGGAGAGCATGGACCTCCAGATATGGAGCTGGAATGGGAAAGGGGCCAGGGTATGGAAGATTGACATGAAGTTGAACAGAGCCAGAGTTTTCAGAGGTGTTTCTTGAAGTAGAGGGATGTTGAGAGAGATGATTGGAGGGAGCTTTGGGGATCAGTGGTGAAAAGAAGGGCACTATGCACTTGCAGGATTACAATACAATATATACTATCCAGTACCCACTTGCCCCTACAAGCAGTAGAGAGATTTCTGTGTGGGTCTGCAGTGTTGAAAACGTCTATTTATTTTGTCTGCCTCCATGATTAGGAGGCAAATTTAGGGCTTATCTACTTGGGGAAATCCCTGTAAAATAGGCTAGGGTATGAATTTACAGCCTACTTAAAGACCCCGCAGTGAACGCAGTGTAAATTCACACTTGAGCTTGCTTCACAGGAACTCCCCCGCAGAAACAAACCCTCAGAGTCACCTCTGTACCTCAGTCTGGTGCTAAAAGTGAGTGGAAGCTTTTCAAAATGTGGGCCTCCAGTTCCATTTTTATAGCTGGGTTTTTCTGTCTCCTGGGGCTTTTTGCAACTGCTGTAAATCACTGTTGCTTTGCTGAGGCTGGAGAAGCTGGGCCACTTTACACTGCTCAGGATCTGACCCTTTGCCTCAAGTAACCTTTTCTTATCAATCAGCCAGAGGGTATTTTCCTTTTTACTGGCTTCATTATTAAGCTTGTTCATTCACTCCCACCACTACTGATGTCTTTTTTTTCTCTTTTTTTTTCTCCCTGTGAATTTTGTGTTGTGTCTTTCCTCCCATGTAGTTTCCTAATAGTGAACTAGTGACAGAGTGGGCTGCTGGTATTTCATCTTGTGGCTGGAGAGGTCAGGCTGTTTCTGATACAGACAAACACTCCATTACAGTAAACTCACAGAAAGTTTCCTTTTCAACCTGAAAGGAGAAGGAAATGCACCCTCCACCAATGGGCTCTCAAGAATGACTTCTGTGAGTTGAACTTATACTAAAGGCCAGTTTGGTAATGTTCTGTGAGCAAGGGAAAAAAAAAAGAGGAAGACGTAATATTTTTTCTTTCTCTTTTTGCTGAGATTTGACTTTAGTCTTGGCTCCTTATCAGATTAGAGTCCTGCAGGGAAAACAACAACCTTTTGCACTGTGAGTTGTTGAAGAAATAGTCGCTGCTGGTGTCCAGCTAAAAGAGCATAAGGATTTGAACCTTCAAAATTCTCTCTGCTTCTGGTATTTCGGGAAGCTTGCTACTTGGCAGGCAACAATAAAGCAAATACATAGCACAATACATTTCTAGCTGTATTCTAGGACAAGACTAAAAAGACTGCTCCTGTCTACTTTATGGCAGTTTAATTTAAATTTATTGGACAGCTCCAGGGTATACACAGGAGTCTAATCCTGTAGTCCATGGTAGGGCTCTATATACCCAGTAGTTCAGTGTTCCCTGTGCATGGAACAATTTGACATAAAATGTGCTCTTTGCTTCTCAGGGGAGAGCAAATGTAAGGGAGTATTGTTTTACTGTTCACTACTTGGACTTAGCTGAGTTGCCCTTTATTAGAAAGAAATGAATAAAAGTAATCTAAGTGTTGAAAGAACAGGAGCTGCAAGATAATAAATATTTATGTCCCAAACATGACATAGTATCATAAATCAATAATTTTTGAAGGTATTTAATTCTTCTTTCTGCCTAATTACTTGATTTGTGGCACCAGTTTGCTTAAATTTGTTTCTGAGGTAACTTGAGTTATTTTATGCCTCTCCCTTCTATAGAAAACTTAGTATTGATCTGCTGATTTCCTTTTTAAATGCGGTCAAAAATCCCCTGTTTGGTAAATTAAGAAACCAATAACATGGAATGAAACATGCATTACATTGCATTTCCTGCACTCTGTGATTTGTTGACTTTGACACATGCTGCCAATTACTAAAATATATGTTTTTATTAAATATGTACTGTTTTATTTTCCATACTATCCTGGCATTACACCTGTATGAAAAAATAGGTTAAAGGGTAGTTAAAAGTTTGGTTAATTTAAGTGTGGGAGCGTATTATCAGTTGAAAAATGTTATTTGAAAGATGACTTTGAGCCTGAAGCTGTTCTATTATTGGAATGAACATGGCAAGGTCAGATGTAGACCAAGTGAAAAGAAAGTCAATGGATGTGTTGGCACACATTTGTGGTGGGTGTAAGTCACAAATGTTACATACACTTGATAGTCCTCTCCCATCTTCCATAGACTGATTTTTATTATTTATGAAATACTTGCAGGGAAGAGACTGTGTGCTCCTGCTGCTCTTGGTTTGTGGTGTATCTGCCTGCAGGACATGCAGAACTTGATGTAGACAGCCTGGTTAATTTATAAGCCTTGGAAATAGGATCCTGCAAGGAGTTATACAGGACAAACTGCTGTAAGTAGTGCTTTCAGAGTCCAGTTTATAATATTGCATAATAAGCACGTTTCAGCTGGCAGCATAGGCTTGAATGTGACTGATCTATTAAAAGCTGGTTGATGAGGGGTTGTCCTAAGCTTGGGGAGCCTAATGAAGCAGTCCGTGCCTGGCTGCCTGATGCTGTGTGCTGACTCAAACAGAAACCCTTTTTCTTTCCAGATGTAGCTGACACAGACATTCGAGACATTTGCTCTTCTGTCTCAGCCACAGGGTAGGTACAAGCCCAGCCAGATTGGTATCTCACTGCCATTGCAGTCTCTATGCCGAATCTATGTATAAAGACATCTCAATTACTCTGGTCAAAATTCCCATGTGAAAAGAATAGTTGGGATATTTCAGAGGGGGAACAATCCACAAGTCAGTGATCAACGAATCAGTGATCAGCAAGTCAGTGTTAAGTGAAGAGTGATGTGTGTCACTTGCAGTCTTCACACCTACAAGGAAGCTTTTCAGAGCCTGACTGTGCTGTATTTCATCGAGATACCTGCTTAATGTGTTCAGAATGAAAATAAACAAAATCCCATTCCTCCCAGGGCACAAAGGGCTGTGTCACACCACACAGCAGTGTTTCAGATGATCTAGTTCCTGGGCCTGTTCTGGGTCTGGAACTGCCCTCTCATGGGCGTGGCAGAACCTTGCAGTGCCGAATGGGAAGACAGAACCACTGGAGCACAATGTCTGTGACTGCAAATCTTGTACCTCTGTATGTTGTAGTGGATCCCTTGGGTCATTTTTGCTTCCTGGCAATGCAGCCATTGCTGAGAGAAGCCTGGCAGCTTGCCTTGCCTGGTGTGCCCCCGCAAAAGCTTGGAAACCAGCAGGAGAGTCTAGCTGCTTTCCCACTGCCAGAGCCCTGTTCTTCCCTGCCAGTTCCACAGCTGTGCAGCTTGGGCCCAGGCAGATCCTCTGTGGAAGGGTTAAAAGTACTGCAGAAGCCAAGCCAGGGATATAAATCAAAGCTGTGTTGAAAGCATGGGGTTACAGGTGTTTGTCTGGACAGAAAGTTTCATGCAGGATACCAGGATCATGCACAAGGAATCTCGTGACCTGATTTCCAAACTCTTGGGTCAATGGTTTCTTTTCTACTCTGATTGAAAACACAGACAACATGTGAATTGGCAGTGGCCTTTGTGTTGGACAGATGTGTGATACATATCAGCACACAGGTAGGCTGTGACACACTTGAGTTTTGCGTGGAACAGCTGTTGACTTCTACAGGAATTACCTTCTGTGCTATTGGCATTGATAGCAGTGGGTTTGGATTCCTGCTTTCATCATAGTTTTATAGATTATTGTGTCAAGAAGCCGAGGTCTACGTTCCTTTTTCGTCTGCCTTGACCATTATACACATTCAAAAGAAAAGGCCATCCAGGTAGGATATATCTTATCCTCCTTGAGCTGTTTGAAGGTCAGGTCTCTAGTCAATGTGTATGGGTGCTCTCTCTTTCTCCCTCCTCACTGAAGATAGCCAGAGTGAATCATTAGGGATGCATGAGACTGAATCATCCAGCAGCACTGTCTGTCTCTGCTGGTGGTGGAGAGAGCCAGGATGCTTCACCCAGCCTAGGCATTAACACTAGGCTAAAGGGGCATGCTTTTCCTGCTCAGAGCCAGGGAAGTGTGAGTTTAATTTCCAATTAGCAGTATTTAGATGCAAATGAGCATAAAAAGAGCCTGGAGTGCTGCATGTCTGCAAAGGCATCTGTTGCCCACAGACAGATCGATGTGCTGCAGATGCTTGAGCATACTGCATATGCCCAGAGCTCTTCTTTACTGTGTCTTCAGTGAGCATCTCCGGCATGATGAGACACAGAGAGGTTCTCTTTTGCTCCATCTGCAGGGGCAGCTGTAACTTTTGGCAGGATCTATATAGACAGCTAGATTGGACATATCACAGAATCATGAGGGTTGGAAGGGACCTCTGCAGATCATCCAGTCCAACCACCCTGCCAAGGCAGGGTCACCCCAAGCAGGTGACACAGGAACACATCCAGGGATCTTTGGATTGTCTCTGGAGAGGAAGACTCCACATCCTCCCTGGACAGCGTGTTCCTGTATTCTGCCACCATATCTTCAAGCCTACTAGAAGTTGCTAGTAGAGTTAATCTACCAGAAACCTCACTCCCTGATTCCTCATCCCAGCACCATATCTAGGCTAGGAGATGGCAAAGGAGAAAATAAAGGTGTAGTGGACTCAAAGTTTGTTCCCCTTCCTGTGGGACACATCAACACCTCTTAGGTCAGTGTTGCTTCATTCATATCTCGCAAAGCAGGGCCCACCTCAGGGTTAGAGACCTTTTATGTTGTTAGCATAGTGCAAACAGGCATTTGTTTAAAGTGAACACTGGAACATAATTTAAATTGTATCTTTACAGTTTCTGGAAGACCTCTCTTTCTCCAGAAGAAAGAGGGCTGCTGTAAGTCTGATTTCACTGTGGTCAAGTTATTCCTACTGGACAGTGTGAAAGACAAATTGGGGAGTTTTAGATACCATCTCTTGAAGAGAATGAATCTGGATTCAGTGCAGCTGGCTATGGAAAGGTGAGGCCTAGCAACAACTGCAGTACACAGTTGCTATTCCAGTTGTCCCCCTTTGTCTTCTTTTTATACATATATAAATAAGGTCTTAGATACCTGATTTATCTAGCTCAGGCATGCTTTAGTTCTGGTGTTGACATTCAAATCCAAGACTACTTCTGGAGATAATCTGAATTATTTCATAATTGTGAGAAATCCCGGGAAGATATCTCAGTGTTTACAGAGGTGCATCTTGCTGTACCACACTCCTGATATGTCAACACAGCCAAATCTCATTTCAGTGTATTATAGTTTAATTAGCTCCACATCTTGAGTCGTAATCTGCTTCTCTGGGGCTGAAGCAACACACACACAAAAGACAAAATGCAAAATGTAAAGAAGTAATTGTGATCTTTGCCACTTGGATTTAGTACCATCTGTTAACATGACTTCTTCTAAAGTCAGTTTCCAATTTGTTTGTTGAATTGGAGTTTCATGCCATGGATAACATTTGCCTTTATTGTGAAGCTGTCAGATGTAGCTCCCCTGAGAAAACCACCCTACCAGTCTGAGATCCAGAGCATAATTGATTCCTGCTTAAATTTGTCCTGCTTCTAGAAAGCAGCAGCACTGTTTACTGTAGCTGAGGATCTACCCAGCAAAGCCCTTCAAGGGCATATTCTAATTGGGCACTGAACCAAAATATCATTCCAGAGGACAAATTGCCATGAAAACCTTGGCAGAATTTCCCCAGATGTGCTAGATGCATCTGGACTTCCAAAAACAGAGATCTACTTTTGGCTTCTCCAGAGAATTACATTACTATTGACTTGGTCTGTTTACCCTTCTGTCAGAGAGGTTGGCATTTCTGATTTTTCACCCTCTTTTTCACTACCTCTCTCTTCCAAAAGCAAAGTGTTGGAGTGATTTCAAGAGCTGATATACCCAGAGCTGGCTGGCCTGTGCCTTGGAGATAGATGTATGTAGTGCTGAGTGTTTCAAGGGTGCCTCTCACACTGGAGCAACATCATATACAGAGGTCTCTGTGGTCACCAGTGCTGTTTGGTAGTCTAGTCTTCTGGCTGGGGTGACAGTGATAGACTGCTACACCAGTATCTCTGTGTTGCCCAAACCATCTTGCTGTGGGGACATGGGGTCTGGTCAGCTTCTCCTGCCTATGAGTTCCTCCTGGACTTCCCCCACCCCTCAGTCCACTGACATCAGGTGTACATATCTCATTGATCTCAGCAGTGTGAAAACTGACGTGTGGTTTGTTAAACTGGCTACTCCAGGGCAGTCTGCCTCTCTGTTGCAGTGTTATTTCTGGATCTGTTCTTCCAGTCCTCCACTCTGAACTCTCTGCAGGTGTCATCTCCTGATGCTTCACCATCAAATTTTGTGAGATTTTCCTTGTGTGTGCACTTTTCCACACATTGGTTCCCACTTCTCATGCTTTGCTTATTATTCTCACTGGTGTGCAGAGTCATGGCACTGTATATGACAACTCCTTCCTCTGTCACCACCATTGCTAACCAGCAGTTGCATCTCACTCATCTTGCCCTTATAAGCTGTAGAGACCAATGGCATCAGGATGTATATCTTCTTACTGTGTGGGATTTTGTGGTCCTGTTTTTTCTTGGTCATGCTGACCAGCAAGGACAGAGGGAGTACTAAGCAAATAAATGAGATCAAAGTCTCTCTTGAAACTGGCATAGAGAGTAACCACCATTCTCCTGGAACAGGATCAGAAAATAGCAGCTTGTGTCACTTTGTGTAATGATCATGGCAATGAGAATGGGAAATAGTACACTTCCCTCATGTCTTTTGCAGCTTTAGGAGTAGATGAATGACAATTTTGGTTCCTTCTCCAAATATCAAGGAGTGGATGACTAATGTCATTGTGACTGGTGCCATCTAATTGGTTCAAAAGACTTTTCTGGTTGTTCTCATGATTAGCATCACTTCCCATCATGTGCCAATCATTGGAGAGCAAAGACCTCCTTTTGAACTGTCATGTTATGAAGAAGATGTAAAAGTACTGGGTTTATGAAGCAATTCAATGTATATAAAGTATGCATGAATCAGTATTCTGATCTTCCTATGCAGCAAGTCATGATGACTGATCTATTTCTACAGTTGCTAATTATATTATGTTAAAAAATACTTGGTGTTGAAGTGACTTTTATGAAAAAATTCTGTGAAGTTGAAATTTAAGAAGGACTCATCAGGGAAGTATAACTGAAATATTTTGCTTTGAGTCAGTTTGATCCATTTCAAAACAGTTTGTGTTGCTGTGAGTTACTTAATACTGAATCTGAGCCGTGTGTGGGAACTGCTGTGGTATTTTTGGGGCAGGTAGCATTGTATCCTGATTATTTTACAGCAGGCTCTGCATTATCTAACCAAAGGTGTGTTGCAGTCTTCCTTCTTACTTACTGTAGTGCTGGATCATGGGGAAAAGGGGCAGAGAGCCTCCCTCTGGACCCATGAGACAAACTGATGTCAAACTGGGTCAAACCAAAATATTTTGGTTTGGTTCAACTCCTTGAAATGAAGTGTTTTGGTTCAGGAATACCAAAGCTCTTCATTCTTTCATCAAAAGGAAATAATGTGTTTGACACTTGCTATTGTGAGATTTTGAAGGCAGGGGTATGAATTTCTATTAGATGATGAAGAAATGGGTTTCCACCATAGTGCACTATACACCAGCCTAGGGAGAAAAGGGCTCAGTTTGAACGAAGCCAGACCAAAAGTTACCATTTTAAAAGACACAATATTACAGTAGCACCTTTGGAAGGTTAAGAGGGCAATGTCAATACAAACATGAGAAAAGCACAAACTTTAGCACAAACTCAAATTAATGGCTTAATAGGCGTGTTAGAAATTTGCTGGGATCAGGCACAGGATTGGAGTAATCATACAGCTCGTTCTGCCCCCTCCCTGCAGTGAGCAGAGACATCTTCCACTAGACCAGGCTGCTCAGAGCCCTGTCCATCTTGGCCTTGACTGTGTCCAGGGATGGGGCATCCACCACCCCTCTGGGAACCTGTGCCAGTGTCCACTACCTCATTGTAAAAAATGGCTTCCTTACATCTGGTCTAATTCTGACTTCTTTTAGTTTAAAATCATCACCCCTTGTCCTATCCTACAGACCCTGCTAAAAAGTTTGTCCCCATCTTTTTTACAAGCCCCCTTTACGTATTATAAAGAAGGGGTTGTTAATGAAGTTGGAAATATGAATCCACTTAAGAAAGAGGTTTGGATTCCTGACCAGATAGTGGGACAATCTATCAGACAATTTGTACAGACTTGGATTGTAAAATTATTTAAAAACATGATTTCCAAGAGTAATTAATGTTTCACTAATGTAATTTCTCAGTTTATAGGGCAACTAATATGCAATAGATATCAGAAAGATATTCTTTTGATCCTGATCTTGGTTTTCAACATCATCCTTCCTTATATTCTCTGACTGGGTTACCAGTCAAAATCTGGGTGGTAAGACTGGGTGATTTGACACAGTAGTCAGAGTTGTCTGGTTGGTCAAATATGTTGATGAAGAGACACAGCTCAAGTGTTAGGAAAAATGTTCTAATTGCTTAAGTAGTAAAATCATGGCACAGACTAATTAGGGAGACAGTGGAATATTCCTGACTGAATTTTTGCAAGAACAAGTTTAACAAATGTTTTTCAGAGATGGTCTAAGTTATTTATTCTGATTTAGAGCAAGGGAAGAGATTAAGTAATCCCTCCAGATCACCTCTAGGCATGGATTTTTAAGATTCTATTAAGTGGGCACTTTGGGGTCTTTTAAGATCACTGATATCTCATGTGGGGTCAGGACAGGGAAAGACGTTGTACTGCGGAAATTTTCCTCAGGGCAGGTGTTCATACAAACAAAACTTTTGGGTTTTACTGAAAAGAATTATTCTTTATGTGCTCTGAAGAACCTAAGGCAAGAATGCCCAACTTGCCACTTTGAAATACTGCACATCAGACCAGCAGAAGCATTCCTGGAGGCTACAGCAGATTATCTGAAAATGTTAAAATGCTTTTGCCTAAACCTAATTTTATTAAAGAGTTGTGCTCCAATGCTGTGTAACAAAGGAAGGGCATGTGACAGAAATGTGCTGTGTAAACAGCTCAGATTGCTCCTAGCAATCGCATGGTTTTAATTGGGTAACAGATAATGAACTATATTTGTAAAGATTATTCAGCAGTTTCAAAAAACAGAAATATTTAAGAAAACTGTGTCTTTCTGGAGATATCTGGCAAACAAAGAACCAAAGTTCATTAATAGGTGAGTCATTGCTTTTGTGTCCTTGTCTGAGATACCCACACAAAACTTGCTGGCTTCAGCAGGTGGTGTGGTCAGCCTGAAAGAGAGTGTGGTCTCTTGGTGAGGCTCTGGCCTGATTTTGGTCCCACGTTGCCTAAAATCACCAACAAATCAATCAGAGAGGAAAGACTGCTTCAACCAAGGTCCTTCAGCATTCCTCTTTCTCCCCTTCTCGTCCTGCTCCTCCTACGCCTGGGGTCTTGCTGTCCCTTTTCCAGGGTTGTGACCACGTGGCTGATCTCTCTGCAAAGCCCTGACTTGTGGCTGATAGCCACAAAACTTCTTACCTTTACTTGGCCATCACTGCTTTCTTCAAGAGTACTTTGCCCTTGCTTGTGAAGCAGGGGCTGATTTGCAAATTATAAACTTTTAGTAATTCTATGTAGTTTTATATGGAATTACAAAAATACTGATTTAATTGACTGCATGGATTTGCAACCAGCAGTTCAGCAGCTGCTTCATGAGCCATCTTTGCAGGAGGGGAACGTCAGAGAGATGGGTGAGTTGGATGCTGAGAAGTGGGAATTGATCTAGTCATCCCAAGAGAAATCATCCCCATTTGTGAGTCAAAGCCTGCCTTCTCTTGCCTGAGATGAAGGGAATCTCCCAAGGGCAGCTAATCTTGCACGATCTCCTCACTTGAGATCAAACATCTTGATATCGGGTCAATAGATAGTTCTAAAAGTACATGCAAACCTCGTTCAAATTCACATGTAGCTCTAGCCAAAACA
This sequence comes from Campylorhamphus procurvoides, assembly GCA_013396655.1. NCBI lineage: Eukaryota > Metazoa > Chordata > Aves > Passeriformes > Dendrocolaptidae > Campylorhamphus > Campylorhamphus procurvoides. The sequence goes on from WBMV01006035.1 coordinate 773,802, forward strand.
CAACCCAAATCATGATCCAAATAACCTCCTCCTCAGCCCACCTTCATTGCCGTTCTGCTTCAGTGGCAGATGCAGCACAGAAAAGATGCCTGAATGCTTAATTCAGAAATTTACTGTTTAAGGCATTACTTGTATGAACACCAGCGTAACACATAGAATACCAATGCCCTAAATTTAGTAGTTTTGTCTGAGTCATTTTCACTATGTGGGAGGGCTGTGAAGACACTCCACAGAGTGGAGAAACTTGCTGGTGGTGTCTGTCCAATGAGATTATTTTTTTTAAAAGTCAGAGCACAGCAGAACTACAGATATGTTTGTGAGTAAAATGCAGTTTTGTTGCAGACTTCAGCACAGGAGAGGGGTGGTGTTGCTCTCCACCCACTTCAAAGGCTGAAGTCAGGTTTGACAGATACGTATCTCTGCCACTGAAATAAGTACAGAATTTTTCATGACAGCAACACGCAGACACAGGTAAACACTCTGGCTGCGTGATTTGGAGGGACATGGTATGGTGTAATCCCCAGACTTGTCTGTGCAGTTACATCTTATTTTCAGGTCTCCTAGCAATAGCAGCTGAGTCGATACAATCCTACACCTTACTGACCAGTAGGCTGAAGTTATTCCTGGACTTACTCACTGAGGGATGAAATGGTGTCCCACTGAAGACCGGGTGACTTTTGCCACAGAAGTCCTTCAGTAGGGCTGGAGATACACACACAGTCTTTGAAATAGATGTGGGCATGAGTAATTAGGTATGGATGTGAAAGAGACACTTAGACTTGGTGTTCTGAGCTGGTAACATCTTCTGCAAGTCTGGATTTTATCCTTCCTCCATTAACCTTTCTGCATGAATGCAGCTGATTTCAAGCTAGTATGAATTTAGCAATTTCATTTTAGGGATTATGGCTGGGACCCCGTGGAACAAAACTGCTCCAGTCCGCAAATGAAAACCTCACTTCAGTGCCTTATTTTAGCCAGAATTGATCATGTTTTTATTCTGAATAAAGGTTAGTTCTGGCTCTACCCCTGCACTCTGCATTTGGAGCGGACTCTTCATCAGGCAGAGATGAAGGATGTTTTCATGCACTGTATCCTGTCTGATATCAGCCATGGCAGATATGTAAACATACTCGGGCCTGACCCTGTGCTCCTGATTCTCATGAGTGGTGCCACGGAGTTCAGGGCTCTGCTCACACACACTGGAGGACTGGTTGTAATGTGTTTAATGCCAGTGAGATGAACTCTGTTCATAGAGAAACTCCAGTAAAATTAAAGCTTGTTAATAGAAAAAGTAGTTAGCTGTTATCCTAAACAGAGCAAAATGCCAAACAAAATCCTGCTCTGCTATTTGTTCTTGTGCCGGCATTTAGCTGCCAGGAAAGACCAGTCTTATAAACATGAAATTATATCCATGGTAACATGTGAGCCTTGTTTAACTTTGCGGCATGTTACAAGGTACATTTTAAAAATTTTGTATTTTGCTGTGGGAAATAACACTTATGACTTTTAATTCAGCTATTTTAACTCAGCCTGAGAGCTGTTGCCTGGTGAAGATAAGGGCCAGAGGGACAGCTCCTTCCTCAGAGCAGTTCTTGTTGCTAGACATTCCCAGAAGGTATTACTGCTTAAATACAGCTTGTGTTTTCTTTACTCAGATTCCTTTAACTAGGAAGATATGTCAGGCTGTGATACTGGACTGCAGTGAAGCTCCACCTGTGCTGTTCTACCCCTCATGAGTGAGCAGGGCTGGGCTGTGCAGCTGGTATGCCCCTGCCCTTTTCAGGTAAGTATTGGATTCAAGCAGCATACTCTGTGATATGGGATCCTGGGATTGTAAGCACTCTGCTCAGGTGCTGATAGTGACTCCTGCATCGTGCTAGAAAGCAGGCATTGCTCACACAGCGGGAATGCAGCTGGAGTAGGAGTAGACTGAATTAGTGTCTGAGCTGAAAAATGTATTGGGAAAAGTAACAGAAAGATCCCAACTTTGAGCAAAAGCTGAAGCTGAAAACGCAGATGGTTTTCTTGTCTGTACGATAATGTCAAACCCAAAAAAGGGAGTTTTCTCACTCTGTTGTCTGTTTAGCGCAAAGTGAAAATTATGTACTGGAAAATGGAGCCCCATGTCTGGAGAAAACAGCTCTGACTGTGCCTATACAATCCTATTCTGGGCTCTGTGGAAGCTGGGCTTGGCTGCTTTTGCAGCGGCCTCTGAAGCCTTGAGCTCTGTTTGTTGTGGAGTGAAGGCAGGGAAAGAGCAGTGGGATGTCTCCTCAGGAGTTTTTGTCTATTAGCACCTGGATCATAATGCCACTTGGAGTGAATTGTGCCAGGAATCACTTCCAAAAACTAGAAATCTCATTTCCAAGGGCAGCAGAGCAGCCCACACTGGTTGTGAGGGCAGTGCCAGAGGTCACAATGGCTGCAGCTGGATTCCATGGGGTGTTCTGGTGGCTGCTGTCATGTGTGTCTTGAAGCAAAGGGGCCAGTGGATGCAGTAGCCTGGACGTGTCTGACTCTGAAAAGGCAGCAGCATCTGTGAAGAATACACATGCATTTGCTGTCTTCCTTTAGCTATTTTTGAGGGTTCTACTTTCTAAATTTTTTCTTTTCTTTTTTTTTTTTTCTTTTTTAGCTGCACAGATGTGACACAAAGATGATACGAGGTGCACTTTGTGTAGAAATTCAACAACACATACGCTGGCATGAACCTGTCTTAACAGGAAAGTGGAGATATATGTCAGCACAGCCTGTCTGCTCACTTGGGTTAATCTCTTTTTTTTAGGAGAGACTCAGGTCTATCTCTAGGTGGGCAAGGAGGATGGGGCTGTGCCTTTTCCACTTTTGGAAAGTGGACACAGGCCATGTGTTCCAGCAGGGTGACCAGTTTGCCTCAGTTACTGCAGGTACTGTGTTCAGCCTGGGCAGAAGGGAGTGTCTGAGAGGCCTTGCCACTAAGTGGTGCGCGTGCTGGTGCGAGGGGAGAGAGATGAAGCACCAGGCACTATCAGAGTAGCAGCCAAGGGGTCTGAATCCACAGTAACTTTTTATATGTGACTTGGCTGAGAGTCGTCTGTTCCATATCTTTTAAATACTTTATCTTCAGGTGCCTAAGAGGAGAGCCGAGGAGCCTGAAGTACCTAATTTTGAGAAGAAAATTACTTCTGTTTGTGGGAGGTTTCCTCAAGGGACTTTAGTGATCATTCTGTAATGGGCTTTGGGTGATGGTGTCCCTCGTGGAACATGCAGAGATCAGTCTGTAGAACAGTCAGTACAAGGCATATTGCAGTAGAAGCCTTGTGGGTGCTCTGGTCTTTGCTCTGGATCTTAAATCTAGTCACGCAACTCTTCTCCTTTTGCAGGATGATGGTATCTTTAGACCTATCTGCTGGGTTCTTCCTGCTTTCATGCTGAAGAGGTGTGTGGGAGAAAGTGGCCAGGCATACAGTGTGGTAACGACCTTTTACTGATGGAGGCCCAGTGCTGGTCTGTGCTGGCACCACACCCCAGCAGTGCACGCAGCGATTTCAGCAAGGCTATGCCATCTACTCATGAATCCTGTGGGAGCAGGAGAGAGATTATACTTGTGTAAGTCTGGGTTGGAGGGCAGTGGTGTGGATGAAAGAGCTGTGCTGGCAGACACCTGAAGTGGGGTGCAATGCTACCCATGGGTTTTACTCTTCACATTCTAGTGCACATAGTTGTGTGCATATAGCCAAGGTGTCATTTCTGCTGGGGAAACCTCCTTTGAAAGGTCCTTGAGCACGGGCCAGGAGAACTGTGGCACCCATAAGGACACACTCGGACTCAGAAACCCCATTAAGAACTTCCCCTAATCTTAGCACACCTCAGGGAAGATCTCCAGCATTGGATCCTGGCCTCAGACCAAATGCCTCTGTCAGGTATCTCTGAGGGGAATTTAACTGAATTTTTTTTATTTCATCACTAAGTGCCCACTGGTGGGTTCTTCTGTTGAAGAGACAACAGGACTCACTGAAAGGCTATTTTTCCATGGGGGCAACTTCAGCTTACTGGTGGCAACTGTGGTGGGTGGCTACTGAACCAAGAGTGTCAAAGCCAACATCTAAAATGACCTTTAGGCTGTTTACTCAGAGCAGTAACAGACTCGCCCCCGACTTCCTGATAAGGCCATCACTTATCAAGAAATAAGAAGAGCAAGTGGCTAGATATGGAAATCACTGTGGGAGTGAGCCTAATTAAAAACATACAACATTGTACAGAGGTAATATTGCTACACCGGTAACCTTTGCCTTTTCTGTGGAATATGTGTATAGAAACCTGGAGAATTACCAGGAATTGGGGAAAATTATCTATTAAAAGTCAATTCTAAAACAAACAGAAAGCCTTCTCCTGGACAGACAGATGTGTATAATTTAACTTCAGTGTCTCCTCATGCCCTATGATTCTTTTTCCTATCTATGCAGTAAAGTACCAGAAATAAATGATTTTCATCTCACTTAAGTGAAACTTCTTAGAAGAGTATTCTAAAGTAAGCCAAGAGATTAAGCAGACACTAAAAATTCAGCAAACTCTTAATTTAATAGCTAGATATGCAGAAAGCTAAGTGTCAAATAGAAGCCAAGGAGTCTGGTTTTCACTCTGATTTAGAAAATTAGGTTCTTTCTTAAAAAAAGGTTTCTACATAATCATAAGACAAATATATGCTTCAATACATGCTTTAAGAAGTGCTTGGTATTTTAATGGATTTACTTTAATAAGCTATACTGTAGCATTTCACCGTCTCAAACTAAACTGGTTTTTAGCTCATGTTCACCTGGTTTTGTTCAAGAGGTTGTTTTTCCTTTTAATTAATATTTCTGTTTATTTGAGTCAGAATAGCAGCACCATCTAATCCCAGTTTTGTATTTGCTAGAGAATGTCTAGACTGGCTAGCGTGAGGTTTTTCGTCCTGGAAGGTTTTAGTAAGATCCTTCTCCATTTGATATATACGTCACACAAGTACCGAAACTGAAAGTTTCAGATGCGATACAACACCTAGTAATAAACTGTTTCAACTCTTTTTTTTTTTTTTGAAGGGAAAGAAATACCATCTTTTGGCAGTGTTTCCTCTCAAACCTCAGAGACTTGCTGATCTGTCGTGTAGATCTGTACTGTGGTTGCAAAATATCAAAACAGAACTAAGGATTTTTATATCTACTCTTCCCACCCAGCACTCACAGCTCCTTCCCCCTTCCCTGTCTGTCGGGTAGTTTCTGAAGGTGTTGAGGAGACAGGAAGGGAGGGGACACATCTGACCATTGGACAGAAAAATGGACAATAGTGCCAACAACTGAGCCTCATTTCTTTAGGAATATAGCCTGAAAATGCCTTGGTAATTAGAATGGGTCGTGAATATTTTATTTCTTGAGGAAAACTGCAGGGCTTTTGAAGGGGGAAAAAAAGCAAGGTAGAAGCAACTGGTTTCCATGTCAGATTAAGGAACTTGAAGTCTGCAGGGCAAATGGTCCATTCTCTTCCTTAAGCTAGGGACTTTTTTTAATGTGAATGATAGTTTTCTGTTGTCTTGTGATGTTGTGATACATCATGGGAATATTTGGCAATGATGCATGTTGGACATGGAGTCCAGTTGCGGCTAGTGGTCCATGCAGGATAATGACACCCAAACTATAACTCCAGTTTAGTCACTGGGATGTTCAATTTCTTATCAAATTTGGGAATTTTCTTTTAAAGTTTCTATTCAAAGCAGGAACTTGGAGTGGAAAAGGTCATTTTGATAAAAATCCAACTTTTCACTAAAATCAGTTCTCTTCAGCACCCTGTCCCAAAATCTGTTATGTTCACAGTGTTCCAGAACAGCCTTGCCATCTGTCAGAAGCATTTTTAGGTAACAAATTATTCAACCTAACTGTGCCCTATCTTTGCCATACCAGTTGTGTGCATCTTTGAACTTCCTTGGGATGGATAATCCTGAGGCTCCCCAAAGCCATCAGGAATCCCCAGACACTGAAGGGGAACCCCTAGAGCCAGGAAACAGAAGTGTCCTGAGGACATGGGTGTTTCTGAAGCACCAGGCACCTCCTGAGTAGAGACGTCTTTACCTACTACTGCAGAAACCAAGTGTGTTCCAGCACGGAGGTAGTGCTGTTCCAGAAAGGAGCGTATGTCTTGCTCTCCCTTTAAAATGGATCCTCTTTTGCATATTGTGTGTGCTGGTAGGAGGTGGGAGGTCACACTCAGACTCTTCCTGACAAGATCCAAATTCATATTATCCACCCCCAGTTACTGCCTAAAACATACAAAAACTGCTCGGATAAGGGATTCTTCTCTTTCAGCCATGTGTCCTAATCACTGGGCTGAAGATTCAGCCCTCTTAGCATCAAAGCCTGAGTTTTTGTTGCATGATTTCGGCAGGTTTAGAAGGGAGTCCCCTATCCAAAACCCTGTGGTTAAGGCATTTTTTGAAGAGGTGAGAGACAAGGGTTTGAACTGATGAACACATCTCTTATGCTTCCTTTCAAGAACATGCTAATTACAAGACTGTGATCTGAGAAGCAGACGAGATGGTGTTGCCACTGTCAGATGGGTTACTCTGGCTGGGTTTTAACAGCAAGTGGCCCCAGCCAAGTGTGAGAGCCCGTGCAGGCTGGGTCAGTGTGCTCGCGGCTGTGCTGCCTCCAGTGTGGACTTTCTGGGGCTGGGCTTCAGCCTGGCACTGATTTCTCTCAAGTCTCTGTGTCTGGGGAATGTCCTGGGGATATGGGAGGCAGTCAGAAGGCAGGGGCATCACCGGCTCTGCTGTGCGGGCAGAGGGGAAGCCTTTTCTGTCTGCACTTCGGGGCTTAATTTTCTCCAAATGCTGATTTGTAAATGCAATATGTCACTATGAGAGCTGTTGAATATTTTGTCATGAGACCACTAATGAATTTGATAGCCACCACATTCACCAGTTGGTGGAACAGATTTACCCATCATTTCTGAATTTAAGTGAATGGGTCTTCACGTGTGCTTAAAGGCTTTTTTTCTTTTTTCTTTTCTTTAAATTCAGTGAAGTCTCTTGCTGGACTGCGACTTTTAAAAGTGTTAGTTTTTCTCCTCAAGACTTCTTCAAGATAAGGTTTTCTTGTATTCTGAAATGATGTGGCAGAAGGCAAAAAATAATCTTGTGACTCATTAGGAAATAAACAGAGGCATAATTGCCATCTGTGTTGCAGTCCATTTAATCTTTTCTCTCTCCAGTCATGGAAAAAAGTTCATAAAAAAAAGTTGAGGTCTGGTTTTGTGATATTTTTGAGAGAAGTTAGCTTAAAAAAATTACAGAAAAGAAAGGCCAAAAAAAAAAAAAAAGGCTCAATACTGGCTCTATACATTATCCTAGACAAAATGGATTAAATTTCTGACACCCTACTCATCAAATTCTGACCTTGATTTGACCCCATTGGCTTTTTACTGTTTGATGTTCTCAAACGATTTGGTGCCACTTTTCCTTAGTAGTGCAGTTAATTTTGAGTGTTAGATAGAGATCAATAGTCATAGCTTGAAATTGGCACCTTTGGACAAAAAATATGTTGTGTGGCAGTAACATAGATTTGATAGTACTTCAGTTAAGAAAATGGTGTACTCTTTCATTATTGTTTTCAATGACAGTATCCAGAGTGTTACTTCATTCTCCTAGCAAGCTTCTGACAGTCTCTAGTAATATCTTATCTATCAAAGAGTTTTCATTCCTCTCCTTTCATGCTTGGCTTCTGGAGTGGAACTTTATTTAAAAGGTCCCTGAAATTAGAAAGAATGACCATGGCACTTCTGCTATCAAGCTGCTCAGTAAGAAATAAACCCCCTTACTTCTAGACTTGTGTCTGGCCTCCTGCTTGCCCATGTTGAAATCTCATTTACTGTGCTGGCCATATGGGGGAAGCTTGGCTGTCAAGAGGAAGTAAGTGGCCTGTTGGATAAGATCTAATCTTCTCATAGGTAGCTGGGTTTGCATACTGACATTAAAAGAAAGGGTGAGAATGCTGTTCCTACTTTTGTGCCTATGAAAGTGCTCTGTGCCTTGCTTTCAACCTGTTGCTGCAGTGAGAGGTGGGCCTCCCTCTAAAGGGGGTGTTTATTCCTCCACTGCTGCTTGGAGTAGCTGCCTCTGGAGTATCCAGCTGCTCTGGAGTAGTGGGTTGCGGCTCAGGCTGTCCCTGGGGCACAGAAGCTCTTCTTCAGGCCTTCACCCATGCAGGTGCTGAACATTTTGGGGAGTTTTTAGCGTGCCACTAAAATCTGGCCTCTGGTGTGCCCTTCCTCCAGTGTAACTGTGGAAATCCTGACTAATGTGATCCAAATTTGAGAGGTGGTTGGAAATATCTTTTTGATCGAATTCAATTAAATTATATACATGGAGGTGGGGAAGAAAATGCAGATAGGCCCAGGAGAGGAGAGGCCATGGAGAGAAGTGGCTGGGAGAGAGTTGTCATGACAGTCTCAGGTCAGGGAAATGTTAGCCATGGATTGTGCCTTCTTTTAGTACCAAGGAAGAATCCAACATTTGGACACAGATGAATAGGAACCTGGCTGCAACATTCCGCTCCTCCTGGAGTTGACTAATTTTGACATATTTCCTAGGAAAACTGTGAGCACCTCTGTTTCAACAGCTACTTGGAAAACATTCCCATGACTCTCCCCAAATCTTGATGAAGGAATTTGTTTGCTGGGTGCCTTCTGAAGAGTTTTTTAAATGCCAAGCACTAACAATTTCAGATCAGCAAAGTCCTTAGTCTTTTTTAGGCTATTTACTAGAGAACCAAGTGCCCGAGCACTTTTTAAACCAATCATGCACTTTTTACACCAATCATTTTTACAACTTGGAAACAAGTTGCCCAGTTTAAAACCATATCAGCTCCTACTGACACTCTTCTCTCAGTCATAACACCTAACCTTGTTGGGGAAGAGAGTGCATGATATGCAGAGCAGTGGTTTGAATGGTATGGAGGATCTCTGGGTGGTGTAAATAACTGACAGTCCAAGAAATTCAACAGAGCACTGCCCACTTACAGTCAGTGAAGATCTACTCTGTCCTACTAGCAATGAAATCTCTTTAGATCAAAAGAGTACAGGGAGAGACTTCCAATAGGCAAGATTGTCCCATTGTGTTAAGAAACCTGTGGTATGTCATTATCAGCCCTTCCTAGCTAATAATCAGAAGTGACAGAATCTGAATGCAAAGACGAACTGCAGGGAAAATAGAAGGGCAGCCAGGGCCTGTTTCCAAAGGATTCCTGTTTCTTGAATAGGCACCTCAGAGAGGGCTCTGAATGGAAGCAGTAATGGCAGGTGCACCATGATGCTTGTGCATCTTGATGTTCTTGATGAAGTGAGGACTTTCGGCACAGGGACAGGCCTCTGAAAGTTTTCCTTTCTGCTTCCTTTAGATTTCAATCTCTGGAAAGCATGTGCAGCTATATGGGGAAGAAATATTTCTCCATGACCTTAGGGCTGTTTAGCAGAGTACCAATGGCAGAGTGATGGATAAAGTCTGCTGAGAAGGGATATTGTAGGTACCCATGACTCATGCTCTTTACCTGACAGCACCTCTGAGGCCTGTGCATATGAAAGGGAGCTCCATGCTGGTTCTCTGACTCAAGTCTGAAAATGCTTTGTGTTCTGCTTTCCTGACATATATCACCTCCTGCAGGCAAATACATTTAGCATCCTTTTCAACAGTCCTGTGTTTTTTTAGCCACAAGCCCCAGCCTTGCTGGCAGAAAGGCTTGGACTTACCAAAGCAATGCTCTCCTCTTGTGTGACCTGAGTTTAATTGCAGCTGTCTGAGGAGGTTTTCCCTGATGGGCACTCTGTGAGTGTATCGAGACACCGACTTCTGTGTGTGTGGCTGGGGATCATCCATCATCTTACAGAGGGCAGCCCATGGGTGTACATGCACACGAGGGCTGGAAACTTCAGTTCCTTTCGAGGGTCTGTCTTTGTCACGGACTGTCTGTAATCAATGAGCTCATGATAAATCACAGATTCCTCTCTAGAGACCAAGCCTCAGTGGTGCTGAGTACCAGCAATTCCCATGAGCTTCAATGGCCACTGCAGGTGCTGAGTGTCCTGTTATACCTGCAGGACTGGCCCCAGGCATCACCTCCTGCAAGGGGAACCGTGCTGTAATGCTGCAGCCAGGCATTCCTATCTAGCAGATCCAATTGCCTTTGGATACATGCTGTTCTCCTTGGCTGGGATTTGTTACTGATGGAATAAAGTTACCACACTGCTTTAAATCCACTGTAAATCCAGGAACAAAGATTTAGTAAACCCAAACCTTTATAATGAAACTTTATCTTGACTACAGTTTTCGTCATCCCCTGAAAGATTTTAGGTGGGCCAACTTCTCACATGCCCTCTGTGACCCATCTGGGTCCCTGGGCAGCTGCCTTCCTTCCCAGGTTCAGTTTTAAACCTAGAACGAGGCTCAGCCTTGGCTCTCAACAGCCATTAAGTGTGTTTTGGAAAGCAGTGCCACTGTAGCTGCTTCTGCTCTTCTTGTTTATGCTTTTCCTGACTGATACATTTCAGTGCCAAAGTACATTACTTGAGAGTTTTTCTAGAGCAGCTCCAAGGCTGTGCCAGAGCATGTTCCCACTTTATGGCATCAGCAGTTCAGAGAGGTGTTTAACAACTTGATTGACTGTACTTTAGGTGATGCCATGGATTACTGAAGCAGCACATGCACTTACAGGTAAGACGTGCTTAAAAATGTCTCATTCAGTCAGGACTGGAGCCCTTAATTGGCTCCTCATCCTGCAGTTCACCAGGAAGGCTGGGTGGCTCCACAGGACCAAAAGCACTTTCCAGAGCACTGAAGAGATGAATGAAGGGCATAATCACTGGAGGACTTTGCATATGAGATTTGATTGCCTTGCTGAATCTGGGGATTCTTTGAGGATAGGATCTGCAAGAAATCCCTGGCATGTTGCTAGTTACATAAAATCGCTATTAATAGTGTATTGTTTTTAGAAGGGAAGCTGGCATATTGTAAAAATGTCAAATGATAATGCTATGGTAGCGGGTATATATAATGTGCATTTGCAGCCCAGATTGTTGGGTGCTTCTAGGTTTGCTAGAAATTTCAGGTACACCCTTACTGCAACTTAATAAAGGCAAAATACCCAGCAATAGTCAAGTAAGTTAATTGGAGCAGGAATTGCAAAGTCAAAGGAAATGTCTGATTTGCTTTCTTACTAGGGACTACACATGTGCTGAAGTTGGCCTGGTTCATTAGCACCAGATGTTAAAATGCTGCCTCTGGATAATTCCATGCCCTGCAAACTGTCTCCTGTGAGCACCTTTCCTCTGTGCTGCCCATCACCTGCTATCCCTCTGATCTCTGCCTGGCTGGTGAGTGGCTGCTCACCCTCTCACCCTCACAGACCTTTTTACATCAAAGTGCCCACCCTCTCTGTAGCTGAGGTCAAATCCTCCAAGTCTATCCAGCTGTACAATATTAGTTGCCTGGTGTATACGCATTAGTTGCCATGTGTATACCCTGCCTGGTGTGATGTGGTTGCACTCTTTGCTTGACTGAATGGCATGGAGTGTCTGAATACTCGTGGATCTGGAAAGAACTGTTTTTGTGGATACAGAAGTAGTATGTGGGGCATGAGTAAGAACAGTTATACCGTTTTATGGAGTGAGAGCAAATGCTGGGAAGCCCAGTGGTGCCTGTGATATATTATCTCAGCTGTTTTGGTCTGTGGCTGAGTATGTCTGAATTGTGGTGGTAGCTGTTGTGAACAGTGTATTGCAATAACATCCTGGAGCTGATTGTAGCAATGGGATAAAAGAATGGATTGTGTAAAGTGGAGGAAATACTGGACTTGAGTGCTTTTAGGAGTAATAAAATGTCTGCTGTGCAATATGTTTAGCAGTATATACAGAGACAATCTCTAGGGTTGCTTAGTGTTTTTCCAAGTTTTTATTGGGATGTTAAAGGTAAAGTCTTGGCCTTCTTGAAGCCAGTGGAAAACTGTCTTTGCCTCTTTTGTGTTAGGATTCCTCCCTTCCATCTGCATGTGCTGTATACTTCGCAAATCCCCAGAACTCCATCACAGCTAACCTAGGAAAGCAGAGAGCATCTGAGCTGTACTTCCTAAATAAAATGGAGTGGCCCCAGGCAGTGCTCAAGGGCAGATGTTGTACCTGGTCACCTTCATGGCCTGTCTGGATGCTGAGCAAAGAGGTGAGAAGAGCCAACAGGAAACAGAGCTTGTAAACAGGGCTCAGCGATTGCAAGGGACCGATGGCAAGCCAGGGGCAGAGCTGGGAAGAGATTCTGTTGGCCTGACCACCTTTGGTTGCGTAGCAGTCTGTATATAGAAGGAATTTAGACACTATAACAAGAAAGTAAACTTACATTGTGTTAAATGCATCCCAGAAGAAAGCAATTTCTGCTCCAAAATCCTGATAAACAAACTAACCAGAAAAAAACCTCTCAATTGCCCAGAAGTCCTGCTTATAATGTGCATTAGTGCGTGGAAATTTTCCAAATATAAGTGAAGAATATTTGGAGCTGAAGCATGTGAAATGGTGCCAATACCTCATTTCTGAGGAGTGCAAACCTGGACCAATTTGACCACAGGCATCTTTCCTCTCATGCCTTAATTCTGAGTAAATAGATGATGATGGCTATTCCTACTTACATACTGGTTTTGCTCTTTTGGCCCCAGAGCATTTTAAAAAGGGTGAATTTCTGCTTCAGGTTGTTCGTGGCTGAGAATTTCTGTACTGAGCTTTAGCCTAAGAGCCGTTACAACAGCCCGACTTACAAACCTCTCGAAGATCTTAAAACAGTGCTACTGATCTGCAAATGATAGCCCCTTAGATGTTATTACTGAAACTTTCTGGAACTAGTGCACACCAGGAGGGAACAATTAATCCTCAGAGTAACCCCATTTACTCTAGCAGTTTGTCCCTGAGGGACTAGGAGCACTTGATATCTGACAGCAGCCCCAAATGTCAGTATTTCTCCACTCGTTCATTTGCCTGCTTGCTGTGGTAGATTTCATGCCATTATAAGCTGTTTATGTACAGCCTGATCAAAGTACTTAATGACAGGGTTAATTTCTACATATAATGAGGAAGTCAAGACAGGAGACAGGTACTGTGTAATCGAATTTTTCATTTTGGAATTTGTTTCTCTTCATGTAGGGCTTAGCTTTGATTTTTATTACCATTAATGTCTGCATTTACTGTTCTTTCTAGTTTCTCAGATGAGCTAAACCTATTGCAGAAACAGCAGAGGCACTGAATTGTTCCAACAGCTTCCATGAAAGTATGATGATAAAGTAAAAAGATTCTATAACTTCTCTGCAACAAGACCTCAAAGTGCAGTTTGGTTTGGGGGACAATAAAACTGCATTACTGTCTACTGAGACATCTAATCTCTTTTTCTGACACAGTGGTATATGCGCAGACATGGATGCTTAGGTATCTCTCTACCTAGCCAGAGACAGAGATTGTGTAAAAATCTGGAAATCTTCTAGTTTATGAAGTGTGTGTCTTCTGCAAGACTTTGCAGACATGAACGAATGAATCCCCAGAGTATCCCTTTGAAAGAGCTGATGGTGAAAGAAAAACTGTCCTCATTTTTCAAAACATGAAAATCATGAGATCTGCATTTGCCCTGCTTATTTTGGTTTTCATTTTTAGATGCACTGAGTGCTGTGAATATTTCTGAACATGCAGAAATCCAGAGGTACAGAAGTGATGGAGGCTTTACAAAATGGGTCTCTTGCTGTGGTAGAGTTCTCCCATCTTCGGGAATCAAGCTGGAAGTGGAGATGAAATGAAACCTGGCCATATCCTCCTCACTGTGCATCCACTCTTTTTCTAACACTCTGTAAATTTTTGAAAAATAGGGATTTAAATTTTCATACTAAATTTTGTGGGCCGTTGTTACCCAAGTTTCCTTACAGCTGAGGTAGAAATCCTTTGTGAGGAACTTGTGCACCTCTATTAGCACCACTGTGCAAGCTGTAGTTTGTGAATGCTGTGGTAGGCTTTGCTCATGCTAATTTGGGCTCAGTCATGCACCTACTTTTCCTCTTTTACATGCAAATAGCAGCTGTGTCAGTCTCTGGGATGCCTGCTTGTTCCCTTAACGGAGAGATTCCAGTTCATACCTTCACCCAGTGCATTTGTGCGTGGGCAGAGGTACAGCGCAGTGGTACAATTGCTGACAAGGAAAGAGCTGTGATGGAGGTTGGAACAAGTCAGTGAAATAGAGAAGTCTTAAAAGAAGACACTAAGCTCTTCTAGTGTGTTTTTATTTATTAAAAAAAAGAGGCATGGAGGTGGAGAATAGCAGAGATCTACACAAAATGGTAACCCATAATCCTGCCCCCATAAGAAGGAATCTTCTGTTTGTTAGAGATCCATTTCCTCCTTCTGAACCCAAGGGTTCAGACAGCAGCCCTGAGGCTGAAACAGGTCAGCCAGAAATCTGCACAGCTGGGACAGGGGTGGACTGAGTGCAGGTGTTTGGATTCCTCAGCTTGGTGCCCCAGAGCTGGGATGGTGAGCTGGCCTGGCTGGAGCTGTGGCAGCTGCAGTCACCATGCTCCAGAGGGTCCTTGGCCTTGCCAAGGCTGCTCTGCTCTCCCAGCATTTTCCATGGTGGGGCACAGCACATCTGCCCTGCTGTGAAGGCAAGGAGATTCATGGTATTTGCTTGGGACCAGCAGGCAAATTGAGTATAAAGGATATTGACAGGATGTTATTTCCTAATCTGTCTTCAGCCTTTTCCTCCACTTTATGGTTACGACTGCTTCAGTCCAGCTACTACCTTACTTTTCCTCTTCTGAAAGGCCATTCCTGCTCTTGTGTTACAGAAGTCAACCCAAAATGAAATCAGATAAAATCACTTCCAAGGCGTTGCTTTGGGTGCCATTGAACTTAATGGCAGTGGTACCATGCAGGCGATGCAAAATAAGTGTTGTGCAACAAGGACCCGTTTAAAAGGGTGTTTGATTTAAGGTGCAAAGATTTCCAGCAATTTGGAGTGCAAAATTTTCTAGGAAGGTCATCTCAAAGAAAATATGATGTCCCTATGAAGTTCTTGGTTGAGTCTGTAGGAGGCTTGACACAAGGGCTTTCAGGAGGTGACAGCTTGCCTTTTGGAAAGCCCTGGCTTGTGCTTGTCTGTTGTGCCCCTCAAAGACTGCCTTGATGTCAGTGCCACAGCAGGACTCTGTACTTTTGCTTCCTTGTGTGTCCAGGGGTATCCGTGGAGGCTGCAACGTGGTAACTCAAATAACTGTGCCTCTGACCTGCTTTAGAATCTACTTGACCATATCCATATCCCCTCTGCATGTGTATCAATGACAGAGGTGGGGTAAGGGATAGAAACATGTGCATGCTTTAGTCATAGCGATGGCATGAAAGCCCTTAAGGTCCTTAAACACCTCTCTAGCCTCTCCACTGATCCATGGGGGAACAAGGCTGTGACCTGTAGGGTTTCCATTGACTTCAAATTTGACAACACAGTTAAGTGGGTAATGTGTTGTGACACAGTAGGATGAAATCCTGGCCCTAGTAATGGTGGTGGATTTTGGTAATAATTTTGGAAGTATTTAGGGATTTCAGCTGTAGAAATTAGCAGCAAACCCCACAATGAAATAATCTAGTTATTTCCTATCAAACATGCTTGTCATCAACATGGCTATTCCAGAAAATGCATTTCAAATGGAAATTTATCCTGGTGCAAAGGTAGATTTTGAGCTATTGACCCCACAATGTAGTACATGCATATAAGAAAACTACGCCCTGTCTATTTACAACTTTTGTGTAACAATTTGGCTGGATCTGGTTATGCTGTGCTCTGCCCTAATGACAATTTATACAAAGCCACTTGTTGCCTGGCCAAAGTTTTGCAAAAATACCTGGTCTTTAAAACCATTGAGAAAGGATGATATGCACACCTGACATGTCTACAAGTAACTTAGATCAGGCTATTGATCGGTCCTGTATGTGTTGCTTTCTAGTGGGAGGATGAGGCAGAGAGGCCAATCCATTACTGCAGCTATCTACCACTGGAAAGCAATAGCACTAATGATACAGGTTTTCAATAGCTGATTTATATTATCCTGCAGTCAACAAGAGCTCATGATTTTGTCACTGTACTGTTTAAAGCAACACTCCCAAATGCCGTCAGGCCCCAAATCTGACCTTCTGTAACACAGCTGCAGGTGAAAACTTACAATAACCCCACCAGTCCTCCAGAGTATGGTCTGGACAAGCTCTTTGCTTGTTGAGCAGTGGGTTCTGTGAGCCTCTAGTTAGTATGAGGCTTGTTCTGGAGAGCAATTCCTGTTAAGACTCCCCATGGCTCCACCAGCTCCCCGGCACCGTGCCATTGAGAGGGAGGATGGAGGAGTTACAGTGTTCACTCAGGAAAATATTGCACTTAAAATCTCAGTGCCTGACTGCTAATTTGGTGGTGATTAACGAGAAATACATGTTGGTGTCTATAAATGAGAGGCAGTAACTGGCTCCTCTCTTCATTCTTGGAGTGATACAAGTACTTGGGGCAGTACAGAGGAAGTGCCTGCAGAATCCAGCATGGAGCAGAGCTCCTGAGGGAGGGAGTGGCAGCAGTGAGGAGCTGTGTTTGCTGGAGAAAGTGTTTGCAAGAGCCAGCCTGAGCAGGCGGTGGGCACAGCCCTGTCCTCTCCTGGGGCTGTGTTAGAACATGGGAATGGTCACATCACAGGGCACTGTCGTAGCAGGTCAGCTCAGCCAGCTGTTTTGGGATGTGCTGGTGGTTCCCACATGGGCAGGAGGAAAAGGCTGTGTGCAGAGCATTTGGGCACTGAGTGTAGGTGGACTGTGGTTGCATGCTAGCTGGGCTGACCTGCAGGGACCAGCAGTGTCTTTTTGGACTTGTACACACCCTGTTTTCATGCAAACGTTTCATGCAGATTTGTAAGATGTGATGGCTTCCGAGCATATTTTACACAGTCACAGTCTAGTGACTGAAGGATCCACTAATTAAGAAGCCCCTAATT
Organism: Campylorhamphus procurvoides; assembly: GCA_013396655.1. NCBI lineage: Eukaryota > Metazoa > Chordata > Aves > Passeriformes > Dendrocolaptidae > Campylorhamphus > Campylorhamphus procurvoides. The sequence continues at coordinate 790,838 of WBMV01006035.1, forward strand.
AGGCTTTTAAATAATAAACTGTAATAGCTGTAGTGCAGCTGTTGTAAACTATAGAGTAAATTATACCCAGTTGAAAGAGGCTTTAATTACGTATTTATATAACATACTTTAAAGACTTTGAAAGATAAAAGAATTTTTAGTATCTGCAATTAAAAAAACAAGGGATTAACAATAGAGTGCTTAAATGAATGAAAGCAAGGAAATTCAAAGTTAATCTGAAAAGCTATGCTGGTACTTTCTTTTATGCTCACAGCATTCTAATTTTTGGGGGGTTGTTTTTGTTCTTTTTTTTCATGATGGGTGAGATAAATAAGTATTTTCAGCCAGGAGTTTATGTCCCCTGCTTTCATTTTTCTTGCTTTTATAGCTTTTATATAATGCTGCATCTACAGCATTGACTCTTCAGGTCAGATTTTGTGTGGCTTCATTTTTGCAGCCATGCTATCATGGAGACCCTTGTCAGCCAGCTTGTCTCCTAGCATTCTGATTTACAGAATGGTTGGTTGTACACCTGCCTTTTTGAAGCCAACAGGAGCTCAAAAATTGGTCATATTTGGGCCTTGGAGACCATGTTCAGGCCAAATCCAGCCTGCGCATTGTTGGTGCAGTGTTGGCAGCCATTCACCATGCTGGGCTTACCGAGTGGAGAAGAGGGCTGGATGGATCTGGGACAATTCAGCCATTTGGAGACTGTACTCTGGGCTTCTTGTTTGCAAGGCTCAGTCCTGCTTCACTGAAACTGAGGAGAGTTTAGCCCTTGCCCACATTTGGGTCTAGGCCAGATTCCAGTCTGCCCATCCTTTGGACATCAGGACTGTCCCCTCATCCCAGCTCTGTCTGACAGAGCCTCCTTGGGAACCTCACCAGCTCTGTCTCCAAATGTGCATCTGCCCTCAGCCTCTCTCGCTTGCCCAGCCCTGTCTGATGCCCTTCCCTGCCACCTCTGATCACAACTGACACTGAGGTGCTGCAGTGAATGCCTCTGTAGAGGAAAGCAAAGATGTTTCTGATGTGCCATCCACTGCCTGATGGCTTTGCTCATCTGTTGCCCATTCTTTTAGTTTCTTAGATTGCTGCTCCTCAGGACAAGGGCTGTGCTTTTTGTGCCTGTGTGCTGCCACCACATAGATGGTACAGACACTAGGCTGTGATGTGCAGAGAGCTCAGTTCCTTCAGCTGGTCTTAGGGACTGGTCTTCACAGGTGTAGGACCAAGCAGTCCATGACAGCCAAGCGAGGTAGTGCTTTTTCCCTTATTCCAGCCACATCCAAGTATTTTTATCTGGAAATGTCACAGTGAGGGAAATAAGGAATACAGTTCTCATAGTTAATTTTTATGGCTGATTAATTAGCCCAAAGAGTATTAAATTGTGCTAATGTAGTTTGCCTCTTCGATGCTGTCTTTTGACTTCAATGGAACTAAATACATGCTTAAAGTTAACTACATGCCTAAGTGCTGTGGTGAATCGGGGCCTAGGGCATTAATTAGAACTTGGCTCAGATTTACTTTCAAGGCTTTCCCCCCTCTCTTTTTTTTTTTTTTGACTCTTCAGCTCTTCAGCAGTTTAATTGGTATGCAGATGTTCCCCTTTATTGCTGGCAGAGGCCTCTGTCACTATTCTGAAGGTACTCAGACATCAAGGCTGGTACAGTGGGCAGGAAGAAACCCCCCCTGAAGGCTTTCAAGCTTTGTGGGAAATAATGATGTATGAGACAGGGATTCCTTTGGAACCTGAAGGGAACATGACAGACAGAATAATATGGGAGGAAAACATTGTCTTCACAATTGAGACTGATGGTCTCATCTTGTCTCCTTGTTATTGTTACCAACCAAGACTGAGATGAGCTTTCTTATGAAGAACTTCATTTTGTGGCAGGTTCTATATGTTGGACACACTGTGCTCAGTGGTAGCTTTCCATCCAAGGTACAGATATTGACAGGCTCTGAGGAACCCTTTGAGGTGGTGGTTTAGCTTAAAACCTAAAATTCCTTCCAGCATTGAGATGCATTTTGTCAGGAATGACAGTTGCAATTTGATAATCTTTTACTACTTTGCCTGCCTATCTCAAACTGCTAGCTGGAGGGGAGAAACCAGAGTTGTTGGGCACAGGAGTGTCAGCTTTATGAATCAGCTTTTCTCGCACTTTATTAATTTCACTTTTCAGTGGTTAGTGCATGTTTGCAAGAGACAATTGATTTGTGTAGGATGGAGCAAAGCTGGAACTAAAGCAGGAGTGCAAGTTGACAGCAACGCAATAGCTCCAATTGACAGATACCAAAGGCTCTACTTAAAGCAACATTTCTTCTGATGTTTAGGTTAAAAATGACCCTCAATTTGTCCTCAAGTTGCCATGTTCAAAAATAAGTGTTTTCATGTATATTCATTTCAAGTGGATTAGCTGAAATATTGAGTGCTTGTTTCCTATACTTGTATTTTCAAGTGAGATGATTCAAAATGCTGTTGTGCAAGGTACAGGAGGATGTCTGCTTCTTAACTCCTCCAGAGTAAAAGCTGTCTTTTAGGGGACACTGTGCACATATGAGATCTATGTTAGTAATTTTTGGCACCCACAGTTTGCATTTCAACTAATGGGAGGCAGAAGGACTAATACACATGCTGCATGTTGTGGGTGCAAAAATGCAAATAGAAATTACACCCACCATGGAAAGGGCTAGGAAAATGTACCTTCTTGGATGTGAGCAGGGCAGGTTGGGAAACATCATCTTCCTTTTACAATTGTCTGTTACTCTTTACATTTCTGGAGAACTGGGATCTTGCTGTTAATCTTACAAAAATAGATGCTGTGGTGAAGCCTCAGGCATGAATAAAATTGGATGTTAATCTTAAAGCAGATTTTTTACAGCTATGCACTCGGAGCCAGTGAATCCAAATGATTTTGGAAACTCTGCGTATGTTACTTGTTTAGATCAAAATGCTGTGGGGAAAAGAGGTCAGTGGCACAGGTACATATTGTAACATGTGGGGCTCCTGAAAGTTGAGCAGATAAGCACAGCAAACATTAGACATCTCTAGCTTGACACAAATAATAGGCAAAGCTGAAAAAAGCCTGCTGACAAGAGGAGTGGGTGTTGGTGGGTGACTTGCTGCAGTTTTAGAGCTGTTAAGTGTAGGTTTTTTAGCATTTTCATTATTTAAAAGTGGAGTGGTAGTTTCTTCACTCCCTCTGAAAAGTTACTAATTTACTCTGAAATACAGGGTAAGCCACAATGATTTAACAGATTTGTAATGTGCTTTAGAATGATTTCAAGTAACAGACGCCCTCCTTCTCTCCAAGCTTCCCACTGTCTCAGCTCTGCCCTCACTCCTTTCTCTGTGTACATCTGCACCAAAATGCAAAGCAGTGGCTGCCCCATGTGTGGCTTTCATCTATATCCAGGGTCAGCTCGAGAGCCAGGGTGGCTCTGACCACTGGTGCTCATGCAGGTTTGCCTCATTCTCAGCGTTCAGAAACAGAGTGACTGCAACAGGCTGAGTTAGCTATGTTTGTATGTTGGGAATGGCATGGAGGGCTGTGGGGTGGTTCAGAAGCTGCTGCTTCTGCAGGCACTGCCGCAAGTGGACAGACCTTCCCGGGAGGAACCCTGACATCCAGAGGCTGCCTTCTACTTAGTGCAGGTACAGTGCCTAGTGGAGCATGGCCAGGGACTGTGATTAAGTTCCCCAGGATGATCCTGGGATATGGACAGCAGGAAGTAATCTGCAATCTTCTGTGTGATTCAGAGAAGGCAGCTGAGTTGTGTTCCCAAGGGGCAACAAGGCAACCCCTTGCATCCAGCAAGGCAGGTGGAAGGTGCCAAAGGATTTTCCTCTGTTGTCAAGCTGAACAGGTCTCAGCTATCACCTCCATGCCCATGTACTGCTGTGCTGAACAACCATGCCTATGGCAGGCCTTTTGCATGAGTGATTTTTAAATCTCATGGAGCATTGCTGAGAAGGAGCTGGCCTTGCATTTACTCAGAGAGGTCTCTGGTGGTTTGTGGTCAGGAATTGGGGCCTGGGGCTGAAGCCACAACCTCCAGGACCAAACCACAGAATTTACACAACAGCCAAGGCCTGCCCATTTGCATTCCCAGCTGAAGATCTGTGTCATTACAGAGCTGTTGCTCTTCTGTCTGCTCTTGTCATTGTTTGAGGGACGAATCTATTTTGTTCAATACAGCAATGATGTCTAGCCAAGTTTAGTTTTCTTAGCTGCTGCTGTTTTGTTACTATTCAGTGCATCCATGGGTTTGTTTAGCATCAATAACCGAGGTTAGAAACACTTGAATAGAAAGCTAGGTGGAAATGCTGAGGTTCTAGAGGATTCCAGAGTTTGTTTTGCTCTTTGTTTCCCCTGTTCTAGGAGGGTTGGAGAACACTTGTCCATTCATAACTGAAACTATTCAAGATGCAGGACTCTGAAAGGTCACCTTAAGTTTCTCTTGCTCTCTGGTGTGGGTCATGTCTTCTAGCAAACTTTATGGATGACAGCATTTGTTACCAGGAGAGATGGTAAGTTTGAGCATTCCACTTCTGTTTAGAAGAATATTTTGTTGTGAAATCTTTCTTTTTCCGGATGCTTGAGCTAAATACCTTTGATCTCGGAGCTTACAGTGTGGGTAAGTACAGTCTACTGGGCTGGATAGATGTCACCCTCAGGGATTCACACAGGTAACTCTCCTTGGCCTGAACTGGAGAAGGGCCCAAGTTTGTTCATTTTCAGTTTCTGTCACTGAGAAAAAGAGTGCTGTTCTACAGAAGCTATCATTTCTTCCAAAGTAGATGATGCTTAAAGAACACCTGAGCTGAGTGTAGATAATCTTATATTTACTGGAAATGAATGTAGCTCATAACTCTTATTTTAGCATCAATCTGGAACACTACAGTGAACAGATTTATAATGTCTGCCTCTTCCTTACCTTGGCATTCTGGCATTTGTGCATTTATTGCACTGATAGTGCACATTCGTGCACTAGTTCTTGGGAGTTTAATGAAGCCCAAAATATCTGAAAGATTAGTAGGTAAAAGGTAGATACTTTCAGATACAAAACTATTCCTTTTGTGTGCTCTATAATCTTATTTTAGTTCTTAAATATGGTTTTATTCTTCTGATACTAAGGGTCTCAGCAGTGATTTCAGTATGTGTGTCATCAGCAGAGTTATTAACTATTTTAAAAGTTGCATTGTCCTTTGTTGCTGCATTGTAAAGATCTAACTTCAACCATGTGTTTCTAGACTAAACACTTACATAAACCCTTTTCTGTGTTTATAGAACAGTAGATTTAATCTGGAAGTCATTGAGAGAAACCAATCAGGAACTCCCTTGATCTGATTTTCAGAGTTATTCTGTGGTACTGAATTGTGTGTTTTCAGGTATTGGACATAAGGGCACTTGAAACCTTAAAGAAGGTTAAATGTAGATGATAATGAAAATGTTACTGGTATTTAGAGGTTGGTTGATAATGTCAACATAGTAAAGTGATATAAAATATCTCTTTGATTTCATGGGCAGTGCCTTACTCTGTATAGTTTATTGTAATAATGTGATCCTTGATATATATTGATGATAAGTTTACTTTAATAAAAATTCTTTTTAGTAATCCAGTTGCCCTGAAATGCCATTATCAATAGAATATCTATTATAGAACACATACAGTTGCTGTCTGCCTAGAGTTATCACTATTATAGCAACCTAAGCTAAGAAAACACATTTGGAAAAAACGTGCCAAGCAGAGGTGTTTTGGTTTTTTTGGGAGTTTTTTAAACATTCATGAATAGTTAGAGTTGATCTTTCAACTAAATTTCTTTCACCCAGATTATATGCAAATCGAAACATGCAAATCATATGCAAATAAGTCATATGCCAGGAGTACGGTATTAGCATTTCTTTTAATAAAAATAACTTTGGAATAGGTACTTAGTTTGGTGAATTGCCTCCCTTGTCATTCATCACCGTGTAACATCTCTGTAGAACTGCAGTAACGGTAAGGAAGGAAAATACAGGAAAGTGTTTCTTGGAGCTGGGTTTGACAGAGGTCTGCCTTTCTGTAAAAAAATGCTGGTTTGGCTCTCTACTTTGCCTTGTCCTTTCTTGTGCCCTTGTTACTGGAAGAAAAGAATAAAGGTGAGCACTAGATGAGCTGTGAATTCCCTTTGGACCAGACTTTGGGAGTCTTTGCTCTGACACTTATTTTGGTGTTACTTTTTCCTGAGGGGCTTTATTTGCAAAATCTCACAATATATTCTTCCAATAAGATTTCACATAGTTTGATAAATGTTTGGATAAATTTCATACCATCTTATCAAAGCAGACAGTAGTTCTTTCTTGAGGAACCGAGCTTAAATGAAATGCTCATTTATGTTGGTGGGATAATTAAGACTACAGATCCAAATCAGTGATTTGTTATTCTGTTGCAAGAGTAGGCTGAATCAAAGCCTCTGTCAACAACTGGGGCTGAAATACTGAATTAACATATGAAATAGTAGCACACCAGGAGCATAGTCTTCTACTTGGAACAGTGTTGAGACATACCTTGCTCACAGAAACTCTGGAAACGTTGGGAGACTCGGACAAACACAGTGCATCCTCAGACAGCAGGGATGTTGCTCTGCTCTGAGCACTGCACAATCTCAGTGTGTTCATGGCTGATGGAAATATGCCTGGTCTGGGGGGAGCTTGGTGGTATCATAGACAGTCCCAGCTGCTCTAATAGGATGGCATATCACTTTCATGTGGAGGAAGGTATAGCTGTTCTCTTTTGAACCTGCAAAACAGGTATAATATTAATTAGACTGTCATCAGGTTTCATTAGTGAAGCCCCATAAAACAAAAATGGCTCCATAGTGGTGCTGAAACTTGGTATGTCGTTTATATGAAGTGAGTGAGCAGAGATCAGTAGCCATGAAGACACTGCTTTTCCAGAAATATAGAATATTTAGGTAAAATATCTAGGTAAAATCTGAACAGAAATTTGATTACTGCCTGATAAAATGGAGCTTCTTCCCTTCTAAATAGGTTCAACTCTCTCCTTAATGCAAGCCCTGCACCTTCACCTGGATTTCTTCCTGGGCAACTGTAGTGAATCTGGACACCGAGAATTTGTCCCACGGGATTCCTTTCCTTTTTGTGCAGTTGAATGAAAAGTGTGTGTCTTTTGAAGAACAGCAACGGAAAGAAATATTGATGACTGCCAGAACATCGACAGAAAAGGATAAGAAAATTATTCTACTACAACAGTAAAGACAAAGGGGCTTTGTTAACTCTTTCTTGTAGGTTGTATATATTAATAGAAACAAGTAAAGTTTTGTATTTTTTCAGAGAAACACACAAGGATTTGAATTGTATTGTTTTAATTGCAGCTAACTGAATGAATTAAGTGGAAAATCGCACACAGTACTTTGATTGTCTAACTCTCTGTATGTGAGGCTTTGGGAACAATTTGTTATTATAAAAGAATAGTACTAACAAGAAAACAGCCAGCATGTAATTGCTGGGTTGAGGGGCAGTTTGGGGAAGGCTGATACTTATTTATAAATTATTAAATAAAAGCACATAATAAGTGGATCATCTCTCACTGCCTCCACACTTCATACATTACTCATCTTCCTAAATTTCATGTTTTTGTACTCCCTTAGTACATTGCTTCTTATAACCAGTGCAGGCATCAAAACCACCCACATCCAGGAAAGGAGATGCCTGTGCATTTGTTACAATGGCAGTTTTGGTTATAGGACTCAGCTAAGAATATGAACCTTCAGTTCAAGGAAAGGAATCTTGACTAGACTTTTACATGCCTAAAATATACATGAGCACCTGGGACTCTGTTCAGGTAGCTTAAACTCTGGCCATTTGAGTAGGTACCTTGGTAGATTTATAGCCAGCTTCTACCCTAAATAGGACTTAAGAGCCATTTAGGCATTGAACAGGGTTCTCAAAAACACATTGGTTATATAATTCCCATCAGTTTGGTAAGAATGAGGTAACTTCTGATTATCTTGTATGGTTCTCACTGCTCACTAGTGCCTTACTACCTTAGGAAGTAGTCACTTTGCAAGACACAGAGGGGGAGGTATGTGGTGGTTGGGCTCACCAAGAAGGCAGAACAGTATTTCATTCTCAATGTTTTTGGCTATTTCAGCTCTCCTGAAGGATGGAGTTTTCTTTTGTTCCTCCAGCATAAATTTGAGGGCTTTCTTCTATGAAAGCAAGGTGGGTCTATTTCAGAAGACCTGGTTGCTAACTGGTTGCACTGACACATAAGCAGTTCCTCACATGCCCATGGAACAAGGGGGTGGGTAATGTCCTGGCCTCACAAGTGTGATGCATGTCCTACAGACTGAGAGGCCCCTGGTGATCTGCAGTGGATGGTCTGGGAACAGAAAGGTGTGCCAGCACCTCAGTAGCTGGCTCTGCTGTACACACCTTTGGATATACTGTGCTGCTATATACAATGACATTCATGCTGTATAAACAAACCACACTATTAAACCACTTAAACAGTATTTATGCAATTTTATAGAGGCTTAATTTTATGACTTCATCTGCAGGCTTGTTAAAACTTATGTGTCCACACTAAAGTGGTATGAAGATTAAATTGCTAATCCTGGCTACTAGCCTAGCTGATGTGAGACTGTCCCACAGAAGGTGCCTGAAAGGTGGAACTGGGCAGAGTTTAGCTTTGCACAGCTCTTGCCAAGAGCTGCTTGGTATTGTTGTCACCGTTTTCTGAAGTCCAAAAATATTTTCCCCCAAATAACCTATTTTTCTGCAAGAGAACACGTCTGCTTTTATGGAAGGTCTCAGCTTTTACAGTAAGTCTGGTTTGTATAGTTTCCTCTCTACATGTATGTTGTCTGCAGAATTACCAACAGTCATAATGAAAAACACAGTTTTGTTACAGGAGCTTTCAACAGTGGTTTTTAGTAATTTAGAAAATATTGGAGCTACTTCCAACAAATGAAAAAAATAAAAACAAAGCAGCTTTGAAAATGCTGATGCACTTGGGGAAATAAATCTTTGGTTTTAACCCTGCTCTATTAGTCTCTCTCTGATACTAAAAGCAGTATAAAGCAGTACTGACTTCAGTCAGCACAACTGGAGATAGTGTGTGGCTTCCACCCCACTGTCCCCTGCGTTGGGGGGCTAAATCTCAGCTGTGCTCTTGTGCAGCTTTGGCTGGGTTTTGTGGGACAGCCCCTAGCCAGCCCTAGTGTGCACTACGACAGCTGTTCTCTCTGCACCTCTTTTTCCAGGATGACATGGGAAAGTTCCTGGATGAAATTCTCTTCTACCACAAAACTTGTATGGGAGGCACTCAAAATGTATGGTCTTTCAAACCCTTGTGAGTTCACAGCATTTAAAGATAAGATCACAATATTGCCAAGAAATGTGTCTTGTTGAGGCCCACAATTAACTTTATCAAAAGAAGGAATCTTATTTTTGTCTGCTATGGATGGAGGTTGCATCTCAAAGCAGCCTAAAGTTAAAGATAGATATAGCGTCTGGTTCAGATCACGATATGATGAAAGATTCAGGTTAATTAGTATTTATTCTTAGTTTATAGTTATTCCTTTTGGCTTGAGCTAACAGGCAGGAGTTGGAGCCCCACAAAGTTGTGTCTCCTGGCAGAAGAGATGAATGAATGAGACGTCTTCATGGCAAAAATGTATTTAGGGAGATGGGAATGTCAGTAAGAAAGATTGGCCATTGGCCGCACACCTCCATGGCCACACGAACCCTGTCTGTCACCTTTCTGTGTGTCTTTGGCCAAGGAAGCCATTGTGCAAGAGTGAGCCGGCCGGCTGCCAGCCTGAGGAGAAGGAGCTTCCCAGACCCCTCCAAGGCTTTCGGTTCCCTTTCAGTTCTACGGTGTGAGTGTAGCTGCTCAGAGCTAGTTTTTCCTGATGTCTCCTCCCTGCTCCCACAACAGGAGGAGCCCACTGGCTGGAGAGCAGCTCTCCATGCCTTTTCACTTCCGATTTTTACACGTTTTATTTTTTCGTCCCTTTTGGTGTCCATGTGAAGTTGAGATGTTCCTAGCAGGATCTCCGGTGTACCTGAGCAGAGCACCTCTTTTACCATAACATCGCGCACTGTTTGTAGCCTCAGGCACTTGAAGACTATTTCTATTTTGGGGGGAATTCTCAGACTTGGCAGGTTCCAGTGGCCTGGGCAAGGGCAGACCCACAGCAAGCAGGAGCCCCACAGCCATGGGGCTCCACTTGGCTGCTCTCGGACATGGCAGTCTGGGTGGCCCTGGCAGGCAAAGGTGTTGGTATGAGGGGCGATTGGGAGGGCATTCCTGAGGGGCTGTGGTATGAGGGGCGATTGGGAGGGCATTCCTGAGGGGCTGTGGTATGAGGGGCGATTGGGAGGGCATTCCTGAGGGGCTGTGGTATGAGGGGCGATTGGGAGGGCATTCCTGAGGGGCTGTGGTGTGAGGGGCGATTGGGAGGGCATTCCTGAGGGGCTGTGGT
>WBMV01006035.1:801476-883275 GCA_013396655.1 Campylorhamphus procurvoides
TCTGGGCTGAGGGAATGGCGGGCTGTGGGTATTTCTGGGCTGAGAAAATGGCAGGCTGTGGGCTGAGGGTGTTTCTGGGCTGAGGAGATGGTGGGCTGTGGGTGTTTCTGGGCTGAGGGGATGATGGGTGGGCTGTGGGTGTTTCTGGGCCCAGGTGGTGACAGGAGGGCTATGGGTGTCTCTGGGCTGAGGTGGTGGCAAAAGGACTCCTGAAGTTGCACATAAGTAAAATAGGTGATAATTCTGCCTTGGAAACACCATGGTAATCTCTGGACGGATTCCCAAGCAACAAGCTCCAGCCTCAGAGCAAGGTGGTGTCTCTTCTGCAGTCTGTGGCAGCCAAGCAGGAGCCTCGGTAAGTAGAGCTTGTTGCTTTTAGCACAGGTAAATCCTAAGCTTAAAACAAACCATGTATAATAAATGTTAAGAACACCTATTTCAGTTTTTATGCCGCCATAAAGAAACTACAGAAAGAAAAGCAGGAAAAAACCTTGTTGCTCACTTAATTGTGAAGGCTTTATTGTGTCTTGCTGTGCTGGTAATAAAGGCCTGTTACCAAGGCTGAATCCCAATTACCCTCAGGTGTTTTCTATATCACTGTAGTCTTGAGCATCAGCTGTTTCAGCAGTGCAACAAAACATTTGGGAGGAGCAGCCTAATATCTTGAGAGTTTACCGGTGTAGATGTGTAGACTTTCTGCTGATTTAGCCACCACTTGTGTCAGCATGGCATCTTTATACTGCTCTTAGGTATGGAAAGGTGTTCACAGATGGCCTCGGAGATAACTAAGCTGTTTTAAAACTGGCTCTGTTTCCCTTTTTCCTGCTCCCTTACTCTGGTCTTTAAACGACTGAAATGTGTGCTAAATACCTATAAACCAAATTTTTTTTTGCTCCCAGAAAGAAGAGAACAGCACTCTTACCTGTTACCTCTATGATGGAAAGGGGAGGACAGCTATGAATCTGTAGCAAACTTCAAGCTGTACGGCAGCTACAGGTAAGCTCAGAAATTATTCTTTTACTATGAAAAGTAAAAAGTATAGAAGTTTGTTCCTTGTGTTGTTTGCTTCTTGTCTGGACTACTTGAAAGTTAATTCAGTTTTGTGCTGTGCTCAGATACAGTCTGTTTCATAGGCTAAGTGTTCTGCAGGTTCATGGGACAAAATGAACTCTGTGTTTTGGAGGCACGATGCAGCTGGATGAACTGGTGTGATAGATGGAGTTAAGAGGTTCTGTCACCCTGGAAGGTGTTGGAACTGAGCTACAGTTGTGAGATACTAGAGTTGAAGGAAGTTCTCCATGCATTTTTCCTTTCCTTTCTCTTATGCTTTTGGGCATGTGGGACCTGAAGTTGAGGACCCGAAGTCTAGGGCCTTGGATTATTAACTTCTGCTCTTTGTTGTTCCAAAGGGATGGTGGTTCTCCCGCAGCCTTTGGGTTGAGTTTGACAGCTCTGAGAAAGCACAAACCTGTTCCAGGGCTGAACACAGACATAGTCGTTGAGTATTAATGTATAATTATTATATTTGATTTTCAGAGTGAGCCTTTCCTTCAATATGAAATGCATATTTATACACTTTTCTGAACTGTTTTCTCAGACATTGTAGAGGTTCAGGAAGACTATATTGAACGTTGGTAACTACCTATTAAAGAGAATGGGGCTGAGTTCACTTTTTGAAATAGCTCTTCCAGCACAAGCATTAATATCTAATGCCTTCCTTTTAACTGGTAGCTTTTATTTTGTAGTATAAAATTCTGAGTGTCTCTAGAATGTATTTGTAAATATATTTGTCAAAGTTATATATTGAATAACTCCTCTGTTTCCACCATGTCTGAAATGATCACATGCAGAATATAATTAAAAATGAACATACTATGTTAATTCTGGTTTTCTACCAGCTTTCTAACATCTTACTAGGAAATACATCTTCCTGTATTATTACATCTTCTGTATAAATTAGTGTCATTGACATGAGGAAAATAAGCATATCTACTGAATGGGGTTGACGAAAAGTATTAATTTATGTTAGAATATTATGAAACATTATTTCCGCACTAGCCGCTATTACAAAACCCAGCCAATCTAATAGCATGGGAAGCCTGGGGTTTTCAAGTATTTGGGGTGTATGGAAAGGAAAAGAGTTTTTTACATGGTGTATTGACTAGTTAACAAGCCAGATTGTACGTATTTTCCTGTAGTCTGATGACTGGTGAGGATTAAGCAAAAGATGTCTTGGAAAGGAAGGGAAATATCTTAGATTTCTAAACACAATTAGTTTTCACCTGGTGATTATCATATACTCAATTCTGAAGAGAGCTAAGCCTTTGATTTAGTTTTCAGAGAACTGGAACATGACTGAAGCAGAGATTGACACTATGGCAGATTTCAGAAAGTCCAAGAGCTTTCAGCAATGCCCTCTACAAATACAGCACAAGTGCCAAAGTATGTGTGTTTCTTGAGATAACACTTCACCACCATTGTGTTAACTCCTGAACTTTTATAATTTCTAAGACAGTAAAAAACACTTGGAAAGAGCATCTTTTCCCAGAAGTCTTCTGCTGCTGGTTTTGGTTGACTCTACCTTACCATATAGGCATGTTGTTATCATGCACTCTGTGTAGGGAAAACACTCCTTAATAGTAAAAAACTATCAGGACACAAGGGGATATCATACTGTCCTGATGCTCAGCTGCCCACTAGGCAGTCTCTCCAAAGGGGATGGCACTGTCCAAGAGAGAGAAATCTATTCTTGGACCTAGCAAAAATCCTTCTTATGGGAGGTAGGTTTGAAATGATGTCTTTCCTGTAAGAGCTCTCATGCACTGTGGGCCTGAGAATCCACAATTGTCCTTTCCTTCTTCCTTTACTTTGAGCTTTCTGCCATCTTGGTAGGAGGTCTCCTTTTTATGTGTATTTCTTAATTCTTAGGAACTAAATGTAACTTTTGTGTGTTTATTGGTTTTGCAGAATTTGGAAGATGACCCTTTCCCACTGCCCCAAATGCTTTCCCATTCTGCATGAATGTTGCACATGGTGTTTCACCAGAAATAAGTTCTATTTCATGAAAGTGGAAAATTGTAGAGAAAATTTGCTGACTGCTAATGCAACGTAGGCAGTTGCTTAACAGAACAGTAAAATAAATATGGGAAATGTTTCACTTTCTTTCTATATCCCTCTTTCTCATCTTTGCCAAACTTCACGCTGTCAGTGTTGGTACCCCCTTTTGTTGCTGGCCTTTCCAAATGCATTTGGTAAACTGCTGATTTGAGTGCATTTAGGAAGGTGGACACCATGCTGGTGTCATTGCAGTCTGTGACAGAATTAAAATAGCTTTTGGACCAGTATTTCAGTGGTTCTAGGGAGGTCCTTGCAGAATCAGGAGTGGGCAGATGCTCAAGTGGGCGTATACCCTACGTCATTCTCTATGAATGCTCACATGGATGAGGCTGCCATAGTGTGGTAGCCTCACTGCCATGAGGAGCAGCCCCTCCAGTGGTCTTGGCCCTGTTTTGTTTGGAAAGAGGTAGAAAAGATAAGGTGGAGAATCTGCCCCTCACACCACATTTTCCTGTCTTCAGGGAATCAGCAGAGCAGCCCATTGCTAGAGAAGGTGGGTGTCTCATTTGAAACACACCACTTAATTTGTTCAAATAACTCTCTCCAAGCCTCATGGATTATATGCTTCTGTCCTCATTAAGGAACTGTAGGAACACCCAACTATGCAATCCCCTTTCCTCTCCATATTCTAGGGAGAATGTTGGACAAACAATTCCATTAAAGCTGCTCTTGTGCTTTGGTAGTCAGTCTCTATCTGTCCAGACGTATCTGTGAGACTGAAGAGCTAAATGAAGGCTCTGACAGTCCTGGGGCTCCTGTGGTTCTCCCTGTGGACCTTTCAGCTGTTAAACTCATCCCCAGAACAGCCCTGCTTTTCCATTTGGAGATTGTGGTGTGCAGAATGGAAAACTTTACTTAAGTGTTAGCTTGGTCATTCTGTAGGCTTTCACAGAGCTGTGAATCCCTCTCTCCAAGTCAAGGTGCTTCTCCCAGTTCTCTCTCTCTCTCAGCACCACAGAACTATTTACTTCAGTAAATCCCCTGTCTGTTGTATGTCCTTATTGCACCATCATCCACACTGCTCAAGATCTTCCATGGATTTTGTTTATGCTTCTCACAGCAGTTAGAGAAGTGATGCTTACAGAGAAAACATTAAAGCAACCAAAGAGCAACTGATGCTCTAGAGCACTCTCAAGGAGCATTCCACTGCTGTCATGAGTCCCCAGATGGGATGTCCTAGAAGCTGCAGCTGCTTTCCCATCTTACCTTAACTCTCCTAACAAGGGTGGAGAGGAAGCAAGAAGAGAAAGACATTTCCGCAGCGATTGCAACACACTGTGATATGCAGATTCCCTCTCCCTGCCCTGTGACAAGCATGGTGTAGGTCACACAGTGCTGCAATCCTTATTGGGGCTTTTTGGGCCATTTTTAAAAATAATTCCATCTTTGCTGTCACGTCTTCCTCCCTCGCTGAAGCAGGACTGACTAATTAGCAACGGTTCAGTGGCAGATGCTATTGTGAAAATATTGGATGGTGATCTAACTGGGAATAAAATCATCTTAAAGGTCCAGGCAGACATTTTCTAACCTCTCTGGGATATGGACTCTCTTGGCTGGTGCATGAAACCCGTCCACACAGTCATGAAAGGATAAACCCTTTTGTGTGTATGTGGTTGCTCCCCTTCCAAGATGATACCTGTGGCCTTATAGTTATGTCCTGTGCTAGTACTGACTGGTATATTAAAAGCAATAGTGGCACTGACTGATGTGCCTACTAGTGTTTTCTGTTGGAACAGTAAAATGCCAGGGTTGATGGTAGTTACCTGTGTCACTCCTCTGAATGCAGTTAGCATGCAATCAACATTGGTTGTTTTCTTCTCAGTCTGAAATCACATTAACATTAGTCATGTAAAAAGCTATATTTTGAAATAAATATTTATCAACATATCCTATTGTGGTTTATTTTTAGTCTGCTGATGTGTTTGACTACTATCTCATATGACCATGACATTTGTAAACAGAGGAGGGAGGGTGTGTCACTGGCCTTTAGGTTGGTATTTTGCTGGTAATTATTATCAGATTGTGATATTCACATGTTGAACCCTAAAATCTGATTGTAACAGTGCACATAGGAGAGCTATAACTTGAGTTCTTGTGGTTACCAGCTCTTCCAGTTGTTTTTAGTTTGTTTTGCACAGGAATGATTTAGGTGTGTAAATGTAGAGGACTACTGCCATTTGAGGTGCTCACACATGTGGGGCCTCAACTTCAGCTATTGCTGCAGAGGAGCAGTGGCCTCCCAAGTGTCCTGTGCCATGGTCTCAGTCCAATGAAGGCACTGTCAGTGCCTAGAGGGTGGCTAAACTGCATTGGACAAATTGCGCAGGCAACTATCCCTCATCCTAGGTTTTTGCCAGCTGTTTCCCGTGGGTGTCACCAGGGAGATACCTTCAGCACACAGCCATCTGCTGACACCTTGTGAGGAGATCCTCATGCCTCCCACAGAGCAGGCATAGGCTCAATCCTCTCAGCTACTCCCCAGCTACTGCGTCACTCACTGCAAACTTGGCGATTTGGGCATCCTACAGAGAGAGAGATGTACATAGTTTTTTTTCCTCTGTGATACTATTTGGGAAAGCTTCCTCACATGTATGAGAAAATACAGTGGTCTTGCCAGCAGAAGTAGGGAAGAAGCTGAAAGTGTTAAGTTAAAATTGCCATGCTTTAATGTGTAATGAATTTGGCTTTTTATACATCATTGAAATGTATATATGCAAGTCAATCATATTGATTGGTTGGAGGCTCCCAGAGCTCTCCTGCAGATCAGTAAGCACTTCAGAGGTGTATACACTGCAGCTTGGCCAGCAGTGGTGGGCTCTGGGAGGTTGCTGTGAGAACCAAGAAAGCCGCTTGACCTCTTATGTCCCTCCTTGTTTTTGATGATGAACTGTCGAGAGAGGAAATGTGTCTCCCATTTATTGCAGTACTTAGCACTGAACTGGTTTTCTCCATAGTAACTTCTGCAGCTGTCACAAGAGTGGAATGAGCATTGAGACTGTGGGGATGTGTCCTCCTTTGTCTGAGGTGATGTTTTGAAGTTAGCTGGCAGATTTCATGCCCCAAACCAGAGTCTGAGGCCACCAGCGAAGATATTTTTGCAGCCATGACACAGCATTAGACATGGTGTGAAATTCTGGTAGGCCTGTCTGGAGGACACAGGTCTGGTAATGTAGCACGGGCATCTCGTCTTAGGTACTTCTCAGCAGTTGCATCTTCTCAGGAGAGGGACAGGGGCTGTCTCAGTGTGGCATGTCCTAGGTACAGGACTGCTGCCTCCCACTTGTGCCACTGCTCAGAGGTGCTATTGCTGCACGTCCCTCCAGGCTGCTGAGGGGTGCACAACTGCAGGCCTGTTCCCATGCATGGCCAGGCTGCCCAGGTAATGAGTTTAACTGACCATAGGTGGTGTTTTCAGAATAAATGAAGGGGTCTGTCCCCACTCATCTCTGTTTTAATCCTGCCACAGGTAGCTGCACACCTTCTCAGCTTGTGTGAGCACCCACAGGGGTCATCCAGACTGTGTTGTGTCAGAGTGAGTGCTTACTGTGCCTTTCCTAGCCTGGCTCATTTTGGCAAAAAACTGCCCATCCATTGCTGCAGGGAAGTTTAGGTTCCTAAGTCCCTTTGTCTGCTTCAAAAACATCATAAGCTGCAGAAACAGAGAACCTAGTGGATGTACCTACCAGTTATGGAGTTAAGAATGAATGAAAAAAACCCAAAGAAATGTAGGAGACAGTCAATCAACTTGTTGCCTAGGAGAGGAGGATTTTTGGGATGCCAGAGTTCCTTCTGCATTAAGGAAATGCAATGACAGACCAGCAAGGCAAAAGAGAGCCAGAGGGCTGTCTCACTCATGGCTTAGTTCAGACCTCAGCTGGGGTGAGTGGGTGGTGTCTATTGCCTTTGCTTGTCAAACTCCTGGTCACCAAACAGCAAAGTGATTGTTAAAACCCTTCAAAATATTCTACAGGGTGTGCATTTGCCCACGTTCATTGTGATTTTTTGAAACAGGAGTGATCAGGCAATCTCTGTTATTTCAGGAGGGAGTTCCTCCCAGGCCTTGTGAGATCAGGGAGCTGCCTTGGATGTACCTGCACCAGCAGGGATGTTGGTGCTCCACAGACAGCCCTAATTCTCTTGGTTCTTAGGGCATCCTCACTGACCCTTCTGCAGTCCCAGCCAAACTGAGAATGGCAGAAGGAGCCATGCTCTCCTCCCCACCTTTGGTCTTATCCTGAGGAATGGAGAGTTTAAAATCCATGAAGTCAGTTCCTTCCATCAGCTCTGCTATCCTTCCTTTCTCAATGTGAAAGGGCATACATCAACTCCTGAAAAATGCACTTGCTGATTTAGTTAAAAAGAAACAAATCAATTCTTGGGCTTTTGAGCATTTAAGCTTCTTTAAGTAAGCAATAGATTTTTCAGAAGGAAAAAAAATACTAGGAGGTAATCCAGTGAGTCCCATTAGGAATGGCAGCAGCACTAGAAGACCCAGTTTCAAATGTTAGTTTTGCCAGCATTTCCGAACATATTCCTAGGAAAAACACCTAAATCATTTGTAAGACAGGAATTATTTTTCAGTGTATTCAAAGTGTATTTTTCTGTTAAACCCAGAATGATGACAAGTTTGCTAAAGCAGGAACAAAATTCACGTTGCCGGAGGTGTAATGTGATAACTAACTAAATAAAATGTTTTTGTAGTGGTTTTGACTCAGTGAAAAGGCAGGTGCTGTGAGTTCACTGGTTGCCTGAAATCACAGAGGAAAATAGTGTCTTGAAAGATGTAATGGGTGAAATGACCCCGTAGCACATTTGCATTGACTGAGTGAAAGGATGATGCTGTTTTCATATTAATGTTTTTGTTATCTGCCCTCGGTGAACTGAGAGAGCTGATGGAGAGACACTGATAAGCGCTTCTGCTGCACAGTGAGACTTTTATTATGGGGGGATTTCCTCCCTTTCAGGATAAACTGGATGCTAGAAGAAGAGAATAGGGAAGGTCCCAAACAGAGGCCCCAAAACTACGGAAGTTTTTTGTTCAGTTTGTGTCAGTGAGGCAGCCTTAGCATTTGTTTCATGGAAACCTCTGCAGTTGATCAAGACAGGCAATGAGTAAGATCACTCTCTGCTCATGAAAGCACCTTCTTCCAGAGACCACTGCCTGCTCCTGATCTGCTGCTAATTAGTCTCCACCCTGTGATACTGAGTCATTATATTCTTTGCCCTTTTCCATGGCTGCTTTTAGTGTGGAAACTGAGACAAATACTGATCCCCTTCTGGAAATCATCATTATATCATCAAGTTTGTCAGTACCTGTAAGTCCAGACAAAAAGGGAATAGATTTTTGCTTTTGGCCAGTGATCTCTGACAGGAGTCTTTTGAGGTTCGGCTGTCCAGAGTGATGGGTTTGCATCACATAAAGCATCTGGGTAGTTTATGTAATGTCACAAGTTATTTTATTTGTTAAAACTTCAAAGCTATTAAGCAGCTACTGTCAGGAAAAGGTCGAGGGATTCCACACTCAAGGCTCTTCAGTGCTTCTGTCAACAGCAGGTGCCTGTGTTTGTGCTTGTCTGTAGCTTAACATGAGGTGTATTGCCTTCAGCTATTACTTTCCCAGTTTATTACAAGATTGTGCAGGATGTAGCTCCACAACTTTCCTGCATCCTTTTGTTCCATGCATCACTGGATTAAATGCCTCCTGCCTGATGTGTCAAGTTCTGCTTTGGTTTGTTTTCTTGGTGGAGGAAGAAGAGGACGGGTTTCCAGGGTCACCAGTGTCTCTCTGTGGTATGACTGACTTCCTTGAATTTGGCAGGCATTACTAGCACTGAGCTGTTCTTGAGAATGTGTCCTTCCACTGAACTGTGCTCAACTCAGTCTGGTTCAGGCTTGGTGCTGTGACTCACATGGGCTGGATAGGGACCCTTAGGACTCATGGAAGCAATTAGCTATAGATGATGGCATTGGTAAGTTGCTTAGTGGGTTGCACAGTGGGTTGGCTTAGCAGATGCACAATTGCACCCTAAGCCCTGAAGTGAGACAAGAGCCTCCTGGCTGTGTCCACTGTGATGGGTGGCTGCAAAGCTGTGGCAGGTATGCCTAGCCAACAGGAGCAAAACTGGGCCATTAAAAGTTTTCATTAACAAGCAACACAGATAACACTTTTTCAAGAATTCATGTCCCATACTATATTGCTCCTTCCCCTGTTATATGTTTGGACCCCCAGTGTCTGCTGTTTTCTGTTCTTCAGCACTTTGGGGATATGTGGCATCCTACCTTTCCAAATGGGCTGCTGAGCCCTCTGCACAACAGCAAGGTCCAGCTTTTTTTCTTTGTTGTGTTCTGTGGAAATTAGGATGGCTATGGCACACTGGTGGAAGCAATTCCACCCATTGCACATGTACTGGACTGATGGGGACTGTGTCTGAAAAGGCTGCATAGATGGAGACAACAGCCAGTGGCTAATTTGAAGAAAGGATAAGAAGATCATAATAAAATGATTTCTCCATGGCCCAGCAATTGTAAGAGTTGGAGTAGATGAAGCATCTAGTAACACCCCAAAGACTTGTGGCTTTTTCTACTCTTTCTCCACATCCTTCTCTTAATAAGCATCTGTTGTAATGAAAACAAAGATGCAGGAAGAGAGAAAGAGAAAGAACGATCTGCACTTGTGTGAAATGTTAAAATAAAGGCAGCTTTTTTTCAAACATACTTGATGACACAATTCTATGGTAACACCAAGAGAGTTACAAAAGCAACAAATCTTCATCACAGAATATTTGTTCCTTTTGCAGTGAGCCTTGATAAAACTCAAATAGTCTCTGACCTTACAGTACTAGTTTACAGTATCAGTAGTTTCCTGCCATGACTCAGTGGTTGGAACAGTAATATCTGACAGTCATTTTTTTCCTCTCTATTTCTAGATCTCTTTTGAAGCTACTCAGAGTGGGCGGGGAGAGACGAGTGACAGATATAGTCCTGGTTCTTGCCCTTCCTCTTGCCCCCCTCTTCTTTTTTTTTTCTTTTTTTTTTTTTTCTTAAAACAGCCTCCTGCAGTTTCTGTTCCTTTCAGTCCTCTTATCCACCAGGTTTCCCTTTCATGCATGTCCTTGACCAAATCTTACTTTCCTTTTCATTCCTACTGGTAGTGTCTATGCCTGTTGATAATGCCTGGGAAATACTGAGATCATTCCTCTGCTGGGTTTTTTCCCCTCACTGGTAATTTTCTACTCCTGATCAAGCCTTCTAACATCCTCCCTTCCTCTGCAGTTATCTTGCTGACCCTGCACTGCTATAATAAACTCTGCTACCAGCAGAGATTGATTGAGTTTTGTATAGTCTGGGCTGGATATGGTCTATGAATAAGATTGGAATAAAAGTTGGCTGTAAGTTTGGGAGCAACCTGGCATTCATCTTTGGGTCTTCCATAGCTGGTATACTGAGTGATAATGGAGTAAGACAATGGCATGCCCCATTTGTGTGAAAATGGTCTCAATTATGCCCTGTGGCTTTGCTGTCATAAGATCTCGCCACCTCAAGGCTAAGAAGCAGCAACTGATGTTTATTCCTGTCAACAAGCCCTGAGGTCTCCTCTGGAGCCTAGAGGGAAACACTCCTGCTGCTGCAGCCTCCTGTCTGGGGGTGACAGGCCTAGCAGGAAGCCCTGGCTCAGGGTTAGGGCAACTAGGAACAGGGAGGGTGTTTCATCACACCAGAGGGGCAGCCCTCCACCTTGCCTACAGAAGGGGTAAAAGCCTCCATGTAGTCCTGACTGTGCCTTCTGACCCTATGTAGCCTTTTGGTCTGGACAACAGAGCAAAATGTCCTTCTTGTCAAAGTTAAGAAAAAGACTCCAGAGTCTCCAGGTACCGATATCAATTTAACTCTCCCAGATTTAAATCCCGTGTAGTAATACTGACTCTGCGGCTTCTCTTCTGAAGACCTCTAGTCCAACACCTCTGAACAACACCTTGGGAGCTTCCATGTTTAAGAAGTCCTTTAGATTTGCAAGTGATGGCCCTAAGCCAATATTCTGTATTGGCAAAATTATTTCGTAATTTGAGTTCTGTGGTTTCTTTTCTGCTGCACTTAACCCTTGTGTAGTATGTGGATTATGAGGCCATCTTTACTGGAAAGTTTGAGCTTGCTTCTGAAGTCTGGAGTAATAATCATGGCTCTGTTGCATGTATTTAGGAGGTGTGAATCTGGGAAACTGGCAGCAGATAGAATCCATTTTCAGCTTTGTATGATCCTTTCAACGTCTCTCTAATGACAGCAGGCCCAGACTGGGAAAGTATCTGTGCTTGGTAGAAGCTGCTGGTGTGTGGATTTCACTGATATTTCTCCAAAGTTACCTCTTCAGGGCATGTAAATCTTGGGAACAATTTCAGATGTGCAGCTTGTCTGTTACTTGCTGCAGGGAACCTGAGTCTTACCCTGGTAGATGAGGTGTAAGCTGAGGCCAAACTGGAGCACAGGATGTTTGAATCTACCAATAGCTGTCAAACTGACCATACCTTTGAAGCCTCTCTTTCTGAGATCACTCATGCTTATGTAGACAATGAATTAGAAATGTGTGTCAGGACAAAAATTTGAGGGAAAAGTCCACTGACATCAGTTTTCCACTTTTCCAGTTGAACATATATAATTTGGTAAAGGTCTTGGTACTCCTTAACAAAGCTTTTGCACTATGCCTAATCTGTAATCAGCCTAGAGATATGTCTTGGGCTGGAGAGTAAGACTGCAGGTACTGAGGTTTGCCATGGGGGATATTCAACATCATTCCGCAATTTTGGTTCTGCAACTTCTGTTTTAGGGACAGAAGCCTGAATTAATCTTGATTTTTTTGAAACAGTTATAACCTTACCCTGTTTTGGACACGACATCAGCAATACATTTCAGCCAAAATTACTTGGAAGCCATCACAGTGTTTTGTTTAGGCTGTGATCTGAGGATGTTTGTTGGAAAAATGTAGAAAGAATTACTCCAGAGTATTGAAATGGGCCCTTGATTCAGCTATGCAGTATTTGTCAAAATGAGATATAGTCTTGCCTTTGTGACCTA
The DNA here is from genome assembly GCA_013396655.1 of Campylorhamphus procurvoides. Classification (NCBI taxonomy): domain Eukaryota; kingdom Metazoa; phylum Chordata; class Aves; order Passeriformes; family Dendrocolaptidae; genus Campylorhamphus; species Campylorhamphus procurvoides. The sequence continues at coordinate 813,660 of WBMV01006035.1, forward strand.
TCTTCAGAATCCATAACTGCAAAATAGACAGCAGAGCAAAATAAACTGCTTTTCATATGGAAATATTAAGAACAAGTGATGTCAGTGCACAGGGACCAGACTTGTCTTTAGCTGGTAGAACATTATAAAATTGTCTTTTTAGCTGTACTCAAGGAAAGTCTAGCATAATTGGGTGAGAGAGGAGGAATGTTTTCCAGGACAGTGTGAAATATAGCCTAGTTGAATTTGCTTCATTTGAAACTGAAGAGGGCAATGCAATAGAAAAGGTGACTCCTTCATAAACTTTGCAGAGGGCTTAGAACTGTCTCCTTTTTGTGGAGTTTTCCTTGTCTCCATATGGATGTGCCCATCAATAGGAGCCCTGTTTGGGACCCAATGCCCCTGAGCTGTGGTGGCCACTGGAGCTGCCTTCTCTGAATCCTTGTGGCTGAAGAGAGAGGCTGTGGGCAGGCTTTTCTCTCAGAGGAGCACACATTAGGCAAAATAATTGTTTGAAGCTGTTTTCACTGTCTCCAGACTAGATGTAAACACACGGTGGACAACTGTGCTTTGAAAATTGCTTTTTTGTTGTCTTTTCCTATACATCTTGAATGTTTAGTTAAGTTTTTCCCCCCCAATATGTGCAATTTCCCATGAGAATTCAGCCCTTCAAAGCCTCGGAAGATGTTTGCGTATATAATAATAATAAAAAAAAATAAGGCGCTTCTCTGATTTCCCCTTTCCCATCCCTCTGGTTTCCAACAGGGCTCTCTCTCAGCAGGGAGCTGTGAGCGCACCTGCCCGGCCCCGGGCATCCCTCGGACGGGGCATCCCTCAGCCGGCATCTCATCCGAGCGGGGTCCCGGCTCTGCCTGAGGCTCCAGCGCCCTCTCTCGGCCCCGCACCCCGGGCTGCGGGACGGATGCGGGGCTGCCTTGCTCTCTGTAACAGAGAGGCCACTACTGCGAACTAGGTAGCAGGGTTTCCCTTGCGTGATGGCTCCTTTTTCCCAGCTGCTTCCTCAAAACCACGTCCTGTCAGCGGAGGTATTTCTTACTAATAGAGAAACAGTTTATCAATACCCTGAATCTTCTCAAATCCATATAAAGACAGACCAACTCAAGGGAGAGTCCTAGAGGTCTCTGGGGAGACATCAGGTACTGAAAGTGAGCAGATCAGGTCTGTCTGACTAATAAAAAATACTAGTGATCTAAATTCTCTACTGCAAAGCACTCTTCTTCCTAGCCTGAAATTTTGGGTTTGCTAAGTTTCTAAGTAGTGTGAGGTTGAGACTATTACTCATGCTAATTTCATAAAATCTTTTCCTCATGTTACTGTCTCAAAATTTAATTGTCATGTCAAATACCATGATGTGCATGTGAAATCTTATATGTTCCTGAAGACTATGAAAAGTGAAATTGAGTCCTATCACTTTAGAGCTGTATTTCGTGATAAGGAAAGGGACAGTCAGACATCCCCTTCAGATCTTACACGAAAAATGTCTGTGTGTTTCTGTAGCTTTGTGTTATCGTTACCATCTGTCCAGTGTCTCTCCATGAGTTGTGGTCACTTGCAATCACAGTTGCCAGGCACGGCCCCATAAGCTGCTCTGAGGATGGTTCTCACCACATGTTGGGTGGTTGCACTTTACACTGTACTTGCTGTACTACAAAAACATCAATTCTGTGAACAGACCTTTAGTATGGCAGCACACAAAGGTAATTTGCCAACACAGAAGAAGGCTTGTAAGTGGGTGCTACATAAACCAAGGTATGAAGTCTTTTACACCAGAAAATACATGCCTTCTACAGCATCTCTGAGCAAGGAAAGGAAAGATGTTCTGAACGTCAAGGGAGACAATTTGGAGCCCTGACCTGGGTACAGTGTTGTCTGCTGGCATTTTGATACGTTTCTGGATTTGTGGAAGCTTTCATTCAACACCCAGCTTGTAAAGACAAGGTGTGGAGGGTTTTGCTCTGAGTAGGACAGCTGTCTGCCAGCCCTTGCCAGGGGCATGATCAGGCCTGGGGATCATTACCTGAGACACAGTGACAAGCTCCTACCTTGCTCTTTGAGGGAAAGCTCAGCAAGCACCAGGGTTTAGTTTGTCAGCACACTTTCAGATTAAAATGTGAGGTATTGCAATAGTTAATATTTTGTACTCTATCCTGTGTTTTTTATTATAGTCAAGATAGAGGTGAACAGTAAAGTCAAATTTTCCCCTTGGTTCATCTCTTATCTTTAATACAGCACATATATTTCTGCTATAATTTTTCTTGTTGCTATAGATCCTGCACTCATCCTGCTATTCCTATGGTGTTAAGGGACTGTGAAGTTGGTTTAAGAAGTCACCCGAGAATTTCTGCAGCATAACCCAGGTTCAGAGATATCCAGACTCCACTGGCCACTATCACAGTGGGCCTTTGCTGTTGTAAAGGTCCTCTGAGCCTTACTGAAGCCAGACCAAGCTTAGCAGTTTTCTGGGGGCCATGAGGTCTAAGATCTCACACTGGTATTCTTCCTCTTGCCTGGTTGCTTTGAGGTGTGAAAGCTGGTGAGAAAGTGGGATCCATAAACCATAGAGAAGCTTTGCCACATTATTCCAATCAGCTTCAGGTTTTAAACTGCTTAAAAAGCAAATAAAATCTGTTTCTGCTGGCTAAGAGTTGAAGTGCTTAAGCAAGGGATTGTCTTACATGGGAAAGGGAGATGCTTGTCCTCTAGGTGTTTTCATGCTTCAAAAAGAGATATGAACCATGATTTTATTGGGACAAATTAATTTCACAAATGATTCCCTGGGTTTTGGGAGCATTTAGGGTTTTGGTTTTGCTACACATCCTTCAGTTTCTTGTCCTGTTCACTAGCAGGAGGTGGAAATAGTTTTGGAGAAAACATCTTTATTGGTGATCTGGATGAGAGTTTGCTGATGGCACCAAGTTGTTTGGGAATGCTGATTTGCTTGACAGTAGGAAGGCTCTGCAAAGGGATCTGGATGGGCTGAGGCCAGTTGTGTGAGGTTTAACAAGGTGAAGCACCAGGTCCTGCCCTTGGGTCACAACAACCCCAGGCAGAGCTACAGTCTGGGGAAAGAGTAGCTGGAAAATGTCCCAGTGGAAAAGGACCTGGGGGTGCTGTCAACAGTGGCTGAACGGAGTGAAGTGGTGGAGTCTTTGCTGCAGGAGGTATTTAAAGGGTGTGTAGATGTGGTGCTTAGGGACAGAGTTTAGTGGGGGGTTTGGTAGTGCTGGGTTAATGACTGGACTCAATAGCCTCAAAGGTATTTCCCAACACAAATGATTCTATCATTCTATTTTGGCAGTTTTCATGTTGTTTCTTCACTTCCTATAGAAAAGACAGGGCCCTGAGGTTTTGAGCCCTTAACCTTGTGGTCTTCAGAAGATTTCTCTTGGCATATGTGCTCTGGGGGCCTTGTTCCTCAGTCCTTTGAGAAAGCAAGGGGTGGAGTTAGTGAAGGTGGATTTTAGGCACAGAGTTTTCTGCATAGACCGATACATCAAAATACCACCCAGTATAGTTTGTCAGGACTTGGTGTGTCACCTAGTAACAGACTTTGCAATTAGATCTCTCTGTTGCTCCTGCATGCTGAAAAATCCTACCAACCTCGGGATGACTCTGCTGCTGTTGTCTCCCTTGGAAGAGCTGCTCTGGCTAATGAGCACCAAGGATTTTGTGTTGATCCCAGTAACACCAGTGTTCCAAAACCATGGAAATCTGGGACATGTCTGTTCCCTAAATGCCTGCATTCGATATCTTTTCCTCCAGCATTTGTCAGGTGGTGCCATGTGCTTTTCCCTGAATGCCTCTGGTATGTTGCTATGCAGTGGGATATTCCTTCAATGTTGCTTTCTGGTACCTGCTTTTGGTGACTCACCCTTCGGTGGGAGCTCTCCCAAGCTGTAAAGCATAAGAAATTTTGCTTCAGAAACTCCTGTCACTTTGGGTTGATGGTTGCTTAACATCTGGAGCAGCAACCTAAATATTTATATATGTGTCAACATTCAGTGAGTCACCTCGGTAAATCATCCCAGTTAATGAATTTTCAATCTGGCTTTAGATAGCTGTTGTTTTCATAAACAAATGGCTCTGCTGTGTTTCTCCATAAGGGATGGCTGGAGCCAAGTGCTGCTGACAGTTGTGAGCGAGTATTGGTGCCATGTCAGACATCTCACATCCCTTTGATGCCACGGGGTTTGTGGTAATGCAGCGCAGTGGTGGGTAATGAGGAAGTGGGGTGCACTGTCTCCTGTCATTCCCAGACCGGAGCCGCTGGTGCTCACACGTGTCCCTAATTCTGTGTACGAGCACCCTGCTGAATCAGTGGGCAGCTTCAGTGAGACGCTTTCGAGTGATTTGGTTTATACAGCAGTGAACAAGCAGCCTGGCTCAGCAAAGCTTCAAAGAATGACATTTTTAATATTTTGATTGACTCAATACAAAAAAGGATGAGACTCCAACAGCTTGGGAAGATGCAGTCACTGTGGTAGGTGTTACCCAGTGATTAATGTCTCTTACTTTAAATACAAACCTCTCAGCTTCTTTCATACATTTTTGCTAGCAACAGCAGATCCTGTGCCAGCCTCCTTGGTCTTAATTTCTTTAGGTGCAGACACTATTGCCAAATTTGGTTTCTTGGCAATTTTGGGCTTAGGAGTTCAGCTCTGACTATGCATTCAGATACCCAAGAATTCTGCTTGGAAGTTGTTGATTCTCTGAGCTGATTTATAGAATGTGTTATTTTGCTTCCCTGCGACATTTTTACTGTATGGAAAACATTTTGTGCTTATTATCACTTGTCACATGCATTTAATCTATTTTTGGTAATTCTTCAGTGCCCATCACCATGGTATCCTAGCACCAGGGAACATAATGCCGATACCCATTCAATATGAACCACTGATGCACAACTCCTTCTAATATTAACACAGCTTTGTTATGTTAGTTATTTTTCATTTCTCAAATACAAGGCATTTGTGTTTTTTTAAAAAAGGACTGAAGCTAAGACCATGCATACTGCAGTCCAAACCATTTCTATATGGCCAAATTGAATTAACAAAACCAGTGGACTAGGCCTACCTGTTGCTGCTGGCCATGCCTTACTGCTTGCATGATACACTTGAGATGGCTTTTTTTTAAAATAAAAATCTGTATCTTTCTAGTGGCACAAAGTGGCCAAGTGCTACAGCTATCTATGTCTTCTGGCACTGTCTAAATAACTTTTTGCTACACGCAGGATGATCTAGTCTGTAGAATGTGTAACAGCTTGCCCATGTGATGAGAGGCCCTGGTGTAACATGTAGGGGGGGATGGTCACTAAAACCTGATGCACAGAAGTGGATTGAGATGAGCTGACTGCTGTCAGTCACCAGTGTCACTCACTGTGCTACTTCCAGCCCAGCTGACTGCAGAATACTAATTCAATCATTTCTAGCTTCCTCAGAGTTGTAGGAAAACAAACTGTTTAGGAAACATGAGTGTGTAGAAGATAACACTCTGAAGAAGTTGTGATTCAGCTCTGTTTTGTTTGACAGAGCACAGAATTTTACTAAGGTAAATTTCTCTGTGCAAGACAATAATACTCACATTAAACATGCTCAGTGTTTTTCTTGTTCCTGATGTTTACCTCTTCCTAAATCATTATACAAATGATTCTGAACTGAGTGCTTCACAACTGAAATATGAATGAAAGCAAGGCTGTATTTATACTTTTGGCAAGTGCAACGTCAAGGTATACTTAAAAGACATCAAAGTGGTCTGCGTGGGAAAAGTGTAAACACCTTTAGATCAAAATCAAAGCGGTAACCTTGCACTGCTGCAAAAGTCTGGGGTGGGAATGCCTCTGCCTCTTGCACATGCTAGACAGGTATGCAGAGAAAGGGCTGTTTTGAGAGCCAAGTGCTGTCTCCTGGGGTTAGTGCTAGTGCTGAGTCTCAGCTGTGTTCTGCTCCTGGTATATGTATCCTACCAAAAGCATAAGGGGGGGCTTGGTATTTTAAAGCTGAGATGTGCAAAGGTCCCAAATGACTTGCAGGCTAGTGAGAAATAATTGTAAAATTGAGTCTCTTTTTCCTTCTCAAACGGTGGCAGATCTCCCCTTTCACTTTTTGTGGGTTTGTTGGTAATTTTGAGCTCTGTTCCTGTGTCAATGTAAGGCAAGTGGCATTTTATATACATGCCTAGGTGTGATGTAGCAACTTTTTAAAAGTAATGCATGTGTCATTTCATTATGTCTAGAAAGTATTTTTAGAAGGAAGGTTAATCTCTTGACAGAAGATACTTTTAAAAGTTTCTATCTAGCTATTGGTGTCTGGCCTCTGTTAATTGTGTGTGTTCATGGGTAGGGGGTGGGTCTCTCTGGGCTGAGCACAGCTTCCCTCTGTCTCAGGGCTGGATAAGTCAAGTTCTGCCTTTCCAGCTACTGTATGTCTGTGATTACCCCGTTAAGCTTTTGTGATTGTGAAACAAGAAACTCCAGCTTACGTTATCTAGGATGGACTTAGATGACAATTCACTGTAAAAAGTTGTATGCTGACCATGCAAGAGAATGCTGGTTTTGCCAGGAAAGGCACTATTTCCTTTCCTTAGTTTTTAATTATGTCCTTGTCCTGCTTATTATTCTCCTAAATAAAAATAAAAGAATGTTCAGTGTTCCCAGTATGTGCTGAAGGTCCTCACTTGCAGTGTTCCAGCTGACTCCCTACTTATTTTGGTGTTGCAGTCCAGAGTGGCATGGCTCACCAGAGGCCAGGAAAGACCATTCCTGTATCATTGTGGAGCTGGGCAGACCTTAAAAAGATCTCAACAACTTTTCATTTCTGAAAGGTACTTGCTCAAAGTGTTCTTGGATGCTGGAAATTTTACAGCTTCCCAATGCAAGGTGTAGCTGTTCTTCGCCCCCTTCACTATGAAGAGGGTTTATTTCATGTCTGAATTGCATTTTCCCAGCTGTGCAGTAAACTCATCACTTCCTACACTCTTCTGTATATTACAGGCATTAGAAGGTAGATCATTTCTTTCCTCCAAGACAAAGGGTTTACATAACCAAAACTGTTTTTATGACAGTCTTCTTTAGATGTAATAATCCCATCTTCTTCCGTCTTTTCCCCGTTGGTGTTGTTTTCTGACCTTTTAGTCATTCTTCTTGCTCCCTGAATTCTTTTCAGTTGCTCTTGTATTTTGTCAGGTGCAGTGCCCAGCCCTGGAAACAAGCATGAGGAGGATGGGATGTGGGAGCAGGGCTGTGTGCCCTGGGTGGGTGACTTCACGAGCAGTGGAGGTTTCTAGTCTATTCATGCCAGTGCTGTGTTTGACTTTCTGCAGCACTATGGTACAATGGACTTCTGGTTTCCCTCTTAATCCATCCACCGCCAGGTCCTTCTCTGCATAGCTGCTGCCTGGGCAAGTTATTTTCCTTCCTTAGTTGTGAACCTGATTCTTCCTGCTTGACAGAAGCATCTTTCAATTTTCCATATTGAATTTTTTTTCCCCCCAGTGCATTTCTGCAAGCAGTCAAAAATTTTTTCAAGTCCAAACCTATCCTCCAAGACGCTGACAGTCTCATCTGTCTTGCCTCCTGGCTTGTGGTGCCTTGAAAGGCCATGGTTTCTTCTACCTGTTTATAATTTTCTATCCTTAACACAAAGCCTCAACAACAAACCACAGCCTGGACACAGCTTACGAGTGTCAAGCAATATTGATTTGGCTGCCATTTGTTTTGGCAAGTAATGGCTGGAAATGATCAGGACTCAGCAGTCTTCTGCTTAATGCATCCAAAAGCCCAAATCTCATGAGCAGCAGGCACTGAACAGTCCAGCGCTGGCATGTAAAATCCCCATATCAATAGTGGCACACCATAATAATCTACTCAGTGACAAATCAGTTGTCCTTTCCACTAATATCGAAACTAGGCATGTGTTTTGATTCAGACAAGCAGTTTAGGCTGAACCTGAAACCAGCTTTCACTTCGCAGACATGTGACACCCTGACATTTATTATTTTCAAACTTTTTGCACGAAATTAATACAATTTATTTTAAAAAGTAATCACAGGCTAGACTTTTCCTCTTTCTCTTGCTCTTTCTCAGGCTCAGGGAACCCATGCCACGTAATTCATGTAAGGATTCAAACTGTACACAGAAGCTGGGCTGGAAGGATCCAGTCCACCACTCCACCTCTGTGTCACACTGTACACTGCTGACCCACTGCTCTGGGCTTCACATTGTTTCCACTGGAGTTTGGTGGTGAATAATTCACCGGGAGCAGTTGTAGCTCCAATAAGCCCTGGGGGGAGACTCAGACTCTCAAGCACTCATGACAGTATTTTTCCTCAGCTAAATGAGTGTTTTTGTTGGGTTTTGTGGTTTTGTATTTTGCTATTTTAGTATCAGAATGAACTGCTTTGCCAGGGCACTTGCTACTTGTTGTCACAGTGATATTTTGGTAAAATATGTGTTGTCGCAAGAGGAGATTTTTATAATTTGGATAATTTCAAGCAGTGGTCCAGGTCATCGCAAAGAGTTGGGGGGCAATTCAGAAAACCTAAGGCCAAAGGGTGACTCCAGCAGGTGTGACCTCAGTGTTACACAGCACTCTTGCTTGTTGCTGGTTCAGGTCTGTTTGTAACCTCACAAACAGTGTCCTCTAAGGGGAATAACAACTTACAGCAAGCTCCCATCAGGTGACTGAGGGCAGTGACCTGTGATCTTGGTTCCCCCTTCTGACACTGGCAAGCTGGCATCTTTTCCTGAGCAATGTCTGTATTTTATACTCATGTTCAAACTCTCTACATTCCTCTGTTTTCTGTCTTCTCCACTGAGAGTCCATGAATAAAATAACCTCCTAATAATTTCTTCTGTAACTATGTAAGTGGAAATGTAAGTGTAAAGGGAAATGTAAAGTCTCTTCCTGTTACTTATTAGTCAATGTAATACATTTTCTAGTCTCAGAGAGATTACAGTCATATTTTATGCCACTTTTTTCTAATCTGCTTTCTCAATTATCAGATTCCTTGGAGGAAAACTTTTCTATTCAGCCATCAGAATAGCTGGAGTTGCTTTCTATGCTGTTTCCAGTTTCATTACTCAAGCCTGTATCAGGAAGGGCAAAGAATAACACTGGTATGAGTGTCTATTCACAGCCCATCGAAGAACACAGCAAAATGTAGGCTGATGGATTTCTGCCTCAACCAGAGTCCTAGGGTGTTGTACTGTTCAACTCTGTGTATTTTTATCAGCTTGTGTTTCCGGGTTTCTTTGTGTGAGAGAGTTTAGATCTAAATGTTGCTTTAAAAGTCTGTGAGAGAAGGAAGAAAAGATGCTGAAATAAGGCCAAAGAGACTAGAGTGTGGTTTCACTGTTATGGCCCTATTGTTCTTTCCATTAGTCTCAAGGACTATAAATTGATGACTCCATTATTTATTCTTTTTTCTCTCACTGAAGCATTTGGTTAAGCCCATAAACTGCATGAGTCTGTAAATATGAAGAGACTTGGCATTTGAAGCCTTCTGTCATGCCAGCCAGGTTGCTGCTTTCTGTTTCCCTCTTAATGTTTCTGTTCCTAAACCACCTTTCTGTACAGTCCCTGTGCCAGGATTATTTTGAGGTGATAGCAATCCTTGCCATGTCAGGCCAAGATCCATGCACGCTGTGGGAATTCATGACAATACTTTTCTTGCTTTGCAGAGCTGGAGTCGTAGAGAAGGGAGGGAGAGATCATGAATGGATGCCAGGCCTGGCTCTTAGTGGGTTTTATTCCAGCAATGCCTAAATGCTGCGATGTGTAGCAGCTTCTTCAGAGCAGTGTGGTTGTGAGAAGCGATTGTTGCTACCTGAAGCTCCACTTGTGAGCAAGGCAAGGCGTGGACTTCCTAGCCTGGAGCAAGTCTTGGCATTGACTGGCCAGGCTGTGCCAAGAGCCAGTGAGGGACTCTGGGTTGGTAATGCAGAGCGGAGGTTTTGTAGGAAAAGAGCTGAGGTGGGGATAAAGGAGGAGGCAGAACACAGAAAGGAGAAGTGTGTGGGTGTGACCTGAGGTTGGTGTTTTGGTTTGGACAGATGCGGTAGTGAAAGTGGACACTGGCTTATGGGCTGCTTCTGGAAGGATGAGAGTGGTGGGGAAAAAAGCATGGATATGGGTGGGAGGCCTTGGCGATGCTACTGCACAGGCTGTGTGTTACCAGAGCATAATACAATTTGGAACTCTTGTTTTAATCTGTTCTGACACACTCTGGTATACATATATAGCATGGAAACTGAAAACCTTTATGTTCAACCCACTGCAGGGAAGACAGATGTTTCCTCCTGGTAAGGAAGCTTTCGGATGACAGATATTGCAAAGCACACCTTTTAAAAGAATTCAATTAGGTGCCAATTAGCCATAATGAAATAAATTTAGCATGGACGTTTTCCGGGGAAGTGAGCAGTAGGTGCTGCACTGTGCAGTGAGAATGACACCCTTCTGTGTTACAGGGCCTCACCATGAAGGGGTCAGAGATGTAATCATTTGCAGCTGTTCCAGGCGTGTTTCCACTGTCAGTGTAAATACTGGGGATGAGTGCACCGGCCGGCTAGACTCTAGGCTGACCTAGACAGCCTCTGAAAACTCAGGATATGCCATTCCTAAAAGGCTCTTAATTTTTCCCATCCCACCCTGATTGAAAACATTCCTTGTTCGGGCAAAATGTGACACAGAGAGCAAAGGGTCCAGTTCAGCTCCCGTTGAGAGCAGTGGCTGATCTCAGCCAGGGCAGGAGCTGGCTGACAGTGGGTAACAGCATCATGCTGCATCTAATCAGTCCAATTCTGACATGTAGAAATCCAGGGCAGTGTTTCCTGGATTCCCCAATTTTCTTTAAAGCTCTGGAATCAGATTCTGTTCTAGTGCTGGTGCAGGGGCTTACCAATTTGGCAACAATCTCCTTACACCCTCTTAAGACCTGATTCACTGCAACAAAAAAAACCCCAGCAAACATCTAAAGGGCTCTTAGGTGAAGCACTCTATCCACTGCATGGTGAGCACACATGAGTTATAGGAGCAATGTGCTTTGATTCATTCAAAAAACGGTGCAGATTTTTTCCTGTGGAAAGAGAAAGGATATTTTAAGAAAGGAACAAAGAATGAAAAAGGTTTTATTGTAAGGCAAATAGTTTGAAATGAGCCTGGGCATTGCAACATTTACAAAGGTGGTGTTTACTAATCATAGTAATCACTTCTTAGCCACAAATAGGTGGCAGAAGAAAAGCAGCAATTGGTGTAGCTGATTATTTCAAAGACTGATCAGTGGACTTGTTAATGTGTTGTTGTTTTTATAAATTAGTAAATTCTAGACTTGTATGTATAAACAAGACAGATTTGTGTTTGATGAACTGTCTGAAAAGCAATTCATCCAGAGAGAAACAAGCGGGTCAGCCCTTGAGACATGTTACCAAGAGCAGTGGGATCACTGTAGTCATCTCCATTGATTGCAGGGGATGCTCCTAATCTGTTGGAGCCTTTGCATGCGAAGGTCTTAAGGTCTGCAATCCTGGAAATGTCCCTAGGAGTCTCTTAAAAACTGTTTCTCACCTTATTTCTGCTGTTGGGATGGAAGGGTCTGGCAGCACCAACCCATGCTGTCAGTGCAGCCTGGGAATGTCAGCATGTTAGGGAGTTCTGGAGGCATGAGCCAGGCCTGCTGCACGTGTATGCTGACTGCTACTGCCTACACTGAACATGATGGTTGGCAGGCCTGCCTTTTACTCTAAGGACTGAACTTGACCTCTAGAAATCATATCATGCCTCTGCAAGAGTTAAAATCCCTGAGAAAAGGTTTTAAAGAGCTATTGAGCAATATGTATTATCCACAGTAATACATTATGGCTGTGGGACCCAACCTGGATGAAAAGCGACCTGGTGCATGTTCACTTTGAGACCTGATTTCTGTTCTCTCTGCTACACCCTGCAACAGGAGTGATCGATTCTCTGTGAACACACCTGCCAGTTACCACCTCTGAAATTACTGTCCCACTGTGCTAATGGGGAAAAGAGTGCAAGATTTTATACCTCATTTTCACCATGTGCAAGCTTTTATTTTTGCGATAGGAACTCCATTTGAACAATGTGCTTCTGCGCATGCTGCTGCCCTAATGCTTGCAGCTAGCAACTGCTTTGAGTTGGGCACGGGCAAATTGGCACTTCCCTTTGCAAGTTCCTCCTCTCCATTTATCGCCCGTTTATGTGGAAATATGTTCAGTTGGCTATACTCAAAGTGGAGTTTTCAATGAAAAGGTAAATTTGTTTCCATAGTTAAATTATTCCTTTGAGGTATGAAAGATCTTTCTGTTTGCTGTGAGGTATTGAACAGGCTTCTTGCTAATGTTTGAGGATGGAGGGAACCAGGAAATGTTGATGAGTCTTGTTGCAAGTAAGAGGAACTTGGCAATGCACTCCTCCATGGGAATGGAATTCTTCCCTTCTCACTGCCAGGATAGCCCTTAAACAAATAAATAAGAGGACCAGTCAGACTGAAACCAGCTCTCCACCCTGGTGTGGAATCTGCTGGGTTTTGAAACTTCTGGTAAAACAATTTCTCTTATCCTTTTTTTCCCCTTTCTGATCACTGGTGGAAGACCTGTGTTGGATGGAAGCTGGGGTGCAATTGTAGTCTTGGCGAAAGAGTGTCATGCCTGCTGCTCTGAGAGCAGCCAGGATGAGAGCTTCCCTGACAGGTAGCGGAGGAAGAATGGGACAGGCAGGAAGCCTTTGTTGCACCAGCCTGGACTGTCACCTGGCTTGTGACAAAAGGTGGTCTGAAACCTTCACAAAGTCACTGTGGCTCTCACAAACTCCACATGGATCATCACAAGGTTATTCTAGATGAGGAAGGTGTGCTTCAGCAGTGCCCTTCATCTTGCATCAGAAGGGTTTTACTGGAGGACCTAGCTGAGCTCAATGCCATTAGAGCATCTCTTATTGGTAGTGACACCAGTTTTAGGCATGAGATCTGTCCATTGATTAGCAGTTTCCTAAGGTCATCTTGAAAAGGGGCATAAAATACAGCAGACAAATGGTGATTGTTTAGGTCCTCTGCAGCAGAGCAGAGGAGCTGCCCTGTGTCCCGGGGTGCTGCACAGGGACAGTGTGCACAGTGCCTTTGGTGGGCAGGAGCTCTGGGTTCCCACATGCAGGTCCTTAGTGTGCTCCCTCCACCAAGGCAGGGAGCAGCCTTGGACTGGGCAAGACCAAGGACCCAAAAAACACTTCAGAAAATCTTGAGAAACGCTGATGTTGTGCAGCACAGTCTTGCATACTCCTCCAACCTCTGCTTGTGTTTGGTCTGCCAGGTGTGATGGCAGCAAGCTGATGTTGCTCTGCATTTTTGTTAGGTGGACATGAGTTTCTGCCACTTGGGACAGGTGCGTTTATCCCTTAGTGGATCTGTGTGGCACAGCCAAGAGTTGGGTATCATTTCAGGGGTGTTTGCAAACACATAACTAACTTAAAGCAATGTAAATTGTTTGTTCCATTATCAGAATCACATCACAGATCCCTCTTTCTAATATAATTTGCTATGAAAAATAATTTATATGTTGTCCCCCAAAAGGCAAGTCATTGCTGGAACACGAATAGAATACTAGGAAAGTATACATGCATGTGTTAAAACCCCCCATTTTGCTGCAAAATTAATCCAAAAGAAAACTAATTTAACATCTTACTGTTTTGTTATCTCTTGCGCAGAGATATTTTTCTTCAAAATTCTGGGTCACCAGATAATCAAACTTCATTTTTGGATCACACCACAGCTTTTTAAAGTTGTAAAATAGGTGTCAAGATGAAGTAAAAATAAATTTAACGGGAAAAAAAATACATATTGGGCTGCTTTTAATTCAGTCTCTGCCACAGCTGACTTCCAAACATCTTAGCAGTCTTCACCTTAAAGAATTTTAGTGATTCAGTGTCACTCCAAAAATGGATTTTCTTTTTTTTAAACCAAATTTTAGTAAAATACTATCTTGACAAATTTATAAGAAGGAAAAGGTTGCACAGCAGTGTGGTTTAACCCCAGCTGAAACCAGAACACACAGTCAAGCAAGAATTCATTCCTTGTTATACATTGCTTCATTCATATTTTTCGTAGAAACAGATGAAACTTAAATTCCAGAGCATGATGCTAATGAAAGCGATAGTCTAGTCACAAAAGTTTGTTGTTTCTTTTTTTCCTGACTATGTCTCTTTTTCCAATGGATGTTTATTTGTATTGCTGTCTGAATTGGTTTTGGACACTGACCTTATGATGTTTCCCCAACTTGAGACCTCATGAAGTAAAATACGGTTTCCTTAAACCCAAGAAGGAAACAAATTAGATGGGGCTGGGTATTTAGATCACATTGTGCAACAAAAGTGTTTGGCTTAGCTCCAGGACAGCTGTGGCTCGTCGGACGTAGCTGACTCAGAGCATATCAGACAGTCCGTGCTGGAAGACACTGCACATGGTGACGGGGTGGTTTGGAAAAAGCTCAGCTTGTGTTTGAGCAGCCAGGGAGAGGAAAAACAGTGCAAAGCCAAGGCATTTCTTGTCTAATTCAAAATAACCTGTGTGATGGGGGACCCACAGGTTAAAACACATAATTACAATACTGCACAGTAATAGTCTCTGCCTGAGTAGCACCAGCCAAAGCTCTGAGAGGACTCGTGTCAGCAGCTGGGCTGTAAAAGTGGCTGCAGTGGCTGGAGACCGCAGTCTGTTGCACTTCCATTAGGAGCTGGTTGAAACCATCCCTAAAAATAGATGCCTGCCTGTGAGTCACAAATTATCAGTCTGAAAAGAAATTAGACTAGTACCCTCAACCTTAAGTATGTTGGGAGTCTTCCCCATGGTGTATTTTAGGGAGAGGGTCCTTGTCCCAGTCACACATGTACTTGTGGGCTTGGCAACACCGTGGGCTGGAGGACAGCTGGGTTGCTGTCATCAGTGGTGGCCAGTGGGCTGCTGGGCGCTCTGTTTTCTCACAGGTGACTTCTTTTGTGCCAGTCACTTTCAAATATGAGCCTAAGAGCAAAGACTGGGGGCTGTCCATGAGAAGCAGCCAATTCCTGCTTGTGGTTATTGCCTGTGTACCATGAGCACTCAGCATCACTCCATCCCTGTGTGATGGATATGGCAGTAGGCATTTGAAGGAGAAATCCTCATAGGTTATTTTTGGAATATGCTCTCTTCATTCCCTCTGCCCCCTCTTAAGGATGCTGCCTAAAACCCTGTTTTTTCTTGAAAGTTAGTTTTCTTCACAAAGAAAATAGAAGCTCTTTAAAGAAATTCACCTCTGTTGATCCATGTCATACTGTGTTTCTTCAGCAGATCTAAGAGTGGGATTTCCTTCATCTGAAACATTGGGTTGATTGAACTGATAGGTACAAGCAGTATTTGCTTCTAATTTGTTCCACCTCATTTCAAAAGGGGTGATGCAAGGGTTGAGCAGCTTGCCTCTCTCAGGTATATGATCTGCTCCAGGCAGTGCCCCTCACTTGGCACTGGCTGTACTGGTGACTGGGAAGGGGAGGTTTAGCTGCTGAAGAAACTACACCATTTGCTGGGGAAAAAGTTAGTGTGGAAAATACTGAGCCTGAACCTCAGAGTTCTGGCTGTTTCTGTAGGAAAACAACTGCTTTCTAAGAACAAACAGAAAATTTCCACACCCTTTTCTTCTGATAAATAAAAATATTGGTAACAGTGTCTCTGCTGAAAGAGGAGGGGGCCAGGCCCACGTGGTCAGGGTCACCAGTGTCCCACTTACCCTGTGCAGCAGCATCCAGGGACCCTCTTGCAGAGTGCTCTGCTGCCTCAAACCTTAGGGGAGCTGTGATTTCTGCGTGGGACTTTCCAGGACATCCCAAAGGAGACCTGCACTTATGATTTACATCTGGGGTGTGACAGTCTTCGGTTCATCCGGATTCCAAACATCATTTAAAACAGCTTGTGGCTTAGCAGTTCGGATTTTTCTTCTTTTTTCATTTGCAAGACATTCATATTCAGGTCCTTTTTATCAAAGCTGTTGGTGCATTTGTGAAATTGGTATATTCAGAAACAATTTGGTAGCTTTTGTACCATAAAGCATTTGGTTTCCCATCTAAGGCACTGGATTAATACATGACTGACTTGTAAGAATGCAATTCTGTTTCCTGAAGTTGTCATAAGGATCTTCTATTCACCTTCATACGCAAAGCAAGTCCATAGCTGGAATTCATATTAAAGGAAACACCCAATGGCATAATCCATTTCACCTCCACAACTGTATTTACTATTCTTAATAACAGTGGTTACATATCTGTGGTTCAGCTTTGCAGTTCTCCACATATGTTAAACATACATTTTCCTGTTCTATTTTAGTTGGCAAAAATAGAACTGACATTTTTCACACAACTTGGTTTTTATTTGCTAATATCTGTATAAAACACCAGATTTACTGACAGAAAGATTCTGAAGGACATCCTGCTTCCCCCAAACTTGAAGCCTATAGAAATTTCAAGTGCTGAGGAAAGAGACCTACATTCTTCTCGTGCACTGTGACACCTTCAGCACTGCCAATAAAGCTCTGCTGATTGTGGGGTGCTCGTTTCCAGCTTGGGCAGATAGCAAGAAGTAGGGCACACCCTCACTTCACTGAGTTAGCCATGGGCAGCAGCTCAAAAATGACCACAAGGACTTAATTATCTGGGTAGATCCCCTCCAAATATCCCACCTCACAGAAACAAGTTTCCCTCGGTAATTCTGAGGTCACTGTTGCAGATTTTGAACACAGGAGATGGAAAGCACAGTGACAGTGTTTTTGTCTACTAGACCCTAAGAAAGGGTGTTTGGACTTCCAAAAGTCCAGATGCAGTTTCTGAGAGCTGTGAGAGGAGGAAATGAAGCCAGGGACAGACAGCAGCCTATGTAGGAGCCTTGTGCAAGGGAAAGTGGGACAGGATGGAGAATGTAAAGAAGAGGTTTAGCTGAAGCTGATTCCCATCCTATTCACAGCATGGCCCTTCTGCCTGAGCTTAGTCTGAGGTTTGGTGTTGCAAGGAAAAATTCCAGACACATTACTCATTTATGTTAGAGTCTGTTGACCTGATACTGTAAGCTGGGAAAACAGACCTGAAACAAAGAGGCCAGACATGAGTGAACAGAATGGTAATGACTTTACAGTAAATTGTGTCGTTCTGAGGAGGTTAATAATATGCTCATATTTTACCGACTTTATTAAAACTCTTAGTTAAATATTGTATGTTACGGGAAGGGAAATAAAATTTTATTTAAGTAGGAGCATTTTAATTTTATCACATTTCCTTTGATTTCCTTGAAGTCTCCAAAATTGATTTTACAGGATTTTCAAAGTTGGTAGTATATATACACTTCTTCTAAGTTTGCTGCTGAAAACAAAGAAAGCAAGGCTTCAAGATTAACATGGTTAGCAACCAAGCCCTGCCAAAACTTACACATGTGCAGTTGAAAGCCTGCAAGTATTCTCCATGCACTAATTCAAACTACTCACATGAGTAAAGTTAAGAGCTTAATTGCATGCAGGTATTGTTTCCTCAAAATTAAGTAATTTGGTTTCTGAGTCTGTGAAGACCTGGTGTTATGCAGCTCCCATGACCCCTGAAATAAGAAAGCATTGTAAAAACAGCATAAAATGACTTCTTTTGTTAAAATATTACTGAGGCGAATGCTCCCCTCCCCGCTCCGATCGATATAATCTGAATGTTACATCATTTCATCTAAAAGAGCTGCAGGTTTATATACTTCTTTGTGCAGAGCCATATGAAATGAAAACTAATGAGGTTCAAAAGGTTTCTGAACATTTTAAAAAAAAAGTTCATTTCAGTTTCCCATCTGGAAACTGCCAGAACTGAGGGGGGAAGGGCTCTTTATTTTTTTCCACAAGATCCTCTTGAGATCTTTTGTTAATGTGAATTCGCCCTCCAGAATCCACAGAGGGTCTATTCCCAGATGTTTTCCCACCCGCCTTTCGGGCCAGACCCGCAGGACTTTTCCCACCCTCCTTGCTCATGGTCCCTGCCATGGCACAGGTTAGTGCAGGACATGGATCCCATCTCGTGGACAGGGCTGAGTTGGAGCAGTAGCTTTTCCAGCAGCAGCTGACTGGCAGCAGTGGGCTGTGCCTGCCTGTGTGGTGGGCAGGGCTGTGTGGAGACAGCAGTGGCCCCTGGTTCCAGCCACCAACCTCCCAGTGCTGTTCGCCCTCCTTCCTCAGCCCCAAAGGAACATTGCTGTGGATATACCACAACCCCTTGCTTGTTATTGGGGTTCTCATTCTTTACAAAACTTCGGTGCTGGGCCCCCTGTAGTAGTTTCAATTGAGACCACATTTATCTCTTTGCAGTGAAGTGATTTTTCCCTGTAAACAGTTGAGAGACCAGTCAGAGATGACCTTCTTTCCTAAGCAATATTATCAACTGTTCTTTAATTCTCATGTGTCCTCTCCTGATGAAAAGCATTTTCTCAGACACCTTGTCAGGTCAATGCCTGTCCCCCTCCTTATGGGAGAGGAGTCCTCTGATTACAGGGCTCTCCCATTTCAGACTAAATTAATTACTCTATTTAACATCTGCTTGCTCCCTGAAGTGGTTAACTTTTAATATCTCTCCTCAGTTCCTATAAAATGGCTGCTTTTGTGCCACAGCTCTGCCTCCTGGGAGCCTTTTTTCTTTCAGTTGTGACACCCAGTACTCTCAAAGCATTTAAAGAGAGGGTGCTTGTGATCTATTTGTGACAGCTCCCCTCAGCTTCAGCCAAGATCCTTTTAGATGTTATATTTTCAAAGCTGATTATTGATTTTTGTGGTAGCCAGTTTTGACCCCAAAATTTGAGCTATCTTAAAATTGTTCTGAATTTTGAAGTTCAGGGGCAGGAGTTCATCCTCCAGGGATCCTGGCACTGTCCCAGGCCCAAAAAAGCTGTTTCAAGTCTTGAAGCAAACAAAATGTTTTCTCTTCACAGCCCTTCCTGCTATGTGTGGACTTCCACATAGATAGAGTGTGCTAAATCTGGAGTTTGAAAGACAAGCAAGGTGCATGGAGACCACCAGGGAGACACGTATGTTTCCTAACCTGCCCAGGGTGGAAGGAAGCTCTCTGTCTGCTGCCTTTTTCTGTGCCACAGAGGAAAAAAAAGAAAAAAGGGCCGTTGTTGAAAAATGCAGCTCCTCACAGGTACTAGTTCACTCATTTAAATGTCACTTAGCAGACATGTAGACACAACCCTGCTGCTTAAAACACTCTAGCTGCTCATAATCACTACAGGAGGAGTAAAAGCAGCTCTAATGAGCCAGTGGGATCAATAATTACTCTTAAGAGTGTGTTTCTGCCTGCCTCTACATGCTGGCAAATACAGAAAAATGCCCAAGCTAAAGCACTGTAGCTTGGCTGCCCACTTTGCCAGAATAGCAGCTGCCTCATGAAATGGGATTAGGGCACATGTGGCAGTGGTTATGGCTGAGGAAATGTAGAGACCATCCCAAAATACACCTCCCCTTCCCCTCTGGGGCAGCAGTGGTACCCAGCTATGTGGCTCTGGGCCACCCTATCTCTTCCCTGAAGCTGCAAAATTCAGTTTTCCTTGACTTTGCATACCCTGCAGCTCCAGTCAAGAATCTTCTTGAAGTTAGTGTATCTGTGAGACTGTGGTGGCTGTGACAGCACTCATGGGTAGCCAACCTCCTCCTTTCACTCCTGGTGTGTGGAAGTGAGCCTGGCTTATCTGCCCTCTGCCAACGTCTGCCTCAGGTGTAGTCTGACATCTGCTTTTTTTCCGCCCCTTCCCCTTGAAGTTCACATCTCATTGTTCTGACAAATCTCTGAGTTGTTTAAATCATCTGCATTTATGATGGATGGCTCCTGATATTTGATATACCTCTTAGCTCCCTGTCATTCACAGATTGCTGTCAAATTCACATATTCCACCAATAAATAACACAGAATAAATAATGTCACTGATAAATAGGGTGAGCGACATTCACCTCAGTGTTGATGGTAGGGGAGATGAACTGATCCTACTTGATGGCTTGCTGCAGCACCCCCTTAATGACTCGCTGCTCCTGGGATGTCATATGGGTTTATATTCACCTTTATTGTATTAATAAGTAGTCAATAGTTCCTTGCTTTCTGTGAGCCACCTCCATGTCAGAGATTTTGTTAAAACCTGACAAATGACTGCTATTCCACCACGGAAGTCTTCAGTTTTACTATCTTTGCTCAGCAACTGCTAAGCTGAAAAAGAGCAATCATTGGAGTAATAGGTCCTAAACACAGAGATAGTATTTGCTACATGAGTAAAAAGTGCAAACAGGAGTCATAGGTGGCTCACTATAACACTTTGGTGTGATGTGTTTCCAGAGGTTCGGCAGCCAGCAGAGCACTGTAGATGGCTCAATATATGACTGCAAAGGAAAATAAATTAAGTAGCAGGAAAGCCAAGGAGAGGCTTGAAGCAAGATGTTGATAAAATTACAGCAGAAATGAAACCCAAGCACTCTCTGAAGAGCTGAGTAACACGCATGGTAGAACTGTTAATGTACCTGACACAATACTTTTAAAAGCAAAATCCTGTTCATTTCCTCCAGTTGATTTGTTTCATAGTGAACAGGACATGTAGTCAGAACACAGTGTTTGAGGCAATGCAAGATGTGCTGGCGAGTGGCCAGTCGCTGCCTCTCCTTCTGCCTGGCCACGGCCTGGGGGGCGAGGGGATGGTGGCTGGCAGAATGCAAGCACCCACAGGCAGGGCTACCAGGTGGGGCTCCCTGCAGGACAGTGGGGTCCTGAGGAGGCCTGTCAGCCTCCACTCTACTTGGGAACAGCTTGAGCCCTCTGGACCAGCCAGGTGCTGCACCCCAGCACCAGGGCAGCTGCAAGTCAGGACTGTGTACACATCTGAGCACTGATTTGGGGAGCAGCTATGCTGCTGCCTGGCTTCTCCCTTTGTCAGGCAAAAACTCTCTGCAGCTCTTGAGAGAGAGGTTTGCTTTCCTTTTTTGCACCTGATTTCCTCATGGGTTACCATCCTCTTCCTTTTCTTGCCTGTGGCTTTCCTGTGTTCTGGATTGCATTTGGCCCCATGGCACTGGCTGCCTCCCTGCCCTCTGCAGCAGACCTGGTCCTCTGTCCCTGGTTTGGGTTCTGTGCCACTTCGGGGAGGTCTGGGGAGCAGCAGGACAGAGGGATAGCACAGGCCCTTGGTCACTGCTCTCCTCGAGTGTCAAGCATAACAGATTTGGTTTTGCTGGCAATGGTATGACCAGCAGAGCTCTGTCTGTTCCTGGGCCATGGTTTTACAGGCTTGAGTTTTACAGTGCAATCATGTTTGAGCATGTAATTGCTTTATGTTGTAGTAACAAAGCAGGTTGGAAAATGGAGCCCAAATGATAAAGTGCCTAATAAAGAAAAGAGTGAGAAATCAGAGTCTAGCACATATTTGGCTTTAGTAACTTAAGGGATAGCAGTATTAAGGCATCTATTCTCACTACTGGTATTTAATATTTTTTCCAGTCAAAGCTGGAAAGTCAGATCACTGGTATTGTTCAGAAACAGGTATTACAGTCACTGTGGAGAGATATGGAAAAAAAAATCTGAGTTGGGGACTGTTATCTTGGCTGTAGTGTGTTTGTGTCTGTTCTGAGAAGCAGTGGTTGCAGACAGCAGTGACATAGAAGGTTGTAGCTGTGCCTTCACGTGAGTCTCTCATGTGTGACCCAGTACACACCATCAGCTAAGGGAGAACTGGCTAACAGAGGTATTTTTCAGTGAGGTTTTTGTTTGAAGTACAGGTGGTTGTACTGACAACATATTCTCTGTTTATTTTATTCGTGATGCAAACTATCTTTCTAGAAGTTGCTGGTCTGAAATTTTGCCCTCCAGAATTAATCCCCAAGGACTCCAGAAGGAGCCAGAGTAAGACACGTTACTACCTCCCAGAGACATTTTTTCTGCTTTATTTACTAAATTGCATAATTCTCAAGAAGTGTCTGTCGTTTCTCTAGAAAAATATGTCTTTAGTCATGGAGAGGGTTTTTTGGAGGTAGGCAAACATCATGAGCATTAATTTTAAATCCTCTGTATTTATTTTTAGGCATTAATGGGGCATTAATGAGATAAAATTTTTTTCTGATATTTAAAAACACTCTTCCTCTTAAATGACACGGAATGTACTGGTATGGAATAATACCATGACGAAAAACAAATAACAGCAAGCAGCATTTCTAATTGGTCTTATGGACATTTGAATATGAGAGGGAATTAAGTGCTCTGGAATATTTTAAAGGATGATACTGCTGTTTTCTGATGGTGCTTTTATATTTGTCCATAATGGCTTGTTTTTCTGTTTGGTAAAGCCATGGCTAATGATCTGTGAGTCAGGTCCCTTGGTAGACCTGCAACATTTCCTGAAAGTGTGCACATGAGGAGTCTCCCAGGGACTCCCTGGCACCATGTTTTCTCAGAAAACAGCTCCAACAGAGTGACTTTCTGAAGTAGAAAAATCCTCAGGTTAAAATAAAAGACTCTTTCCATGTCCTTGGAGGGCAGATCCTTCCCCTAGTCTTGTTTTTGAGTCTGGTGCCTTCTGTGCTACAGCCTCCAGCCCATTCCTCTGTGCCCTCAGGAAAGCCTCCATCTCTCCATCACCACTGAGGCTGACTTCAGGGTGCTCCCTGCTCCTTCCAGGAGGCATGCCAAATGCTCAGCATGTTGCAATCCCCTCTGCCTCCTCTCACACTCCTTCTCCAAAGTGTGGGGTTCCTGAGCTCTCTGAGGAGGGGTGACTCCCCTCTCTTTCCAGGAGGCTTCACCAGACAACAGTGAGAGCAAAGCAAATTGGCAGCTTCCCTCCCTACCTCCATGTCTGGCTGGGAGCAAATACACAAACCAGAGCTGGGCCACCGTAATGGTTATGTGGATTACTCCTTCTTTTGCAGAATTACCATTTGATGTGTTTTTAGAGCTGAGTTTTGGAGCCTCCCTGAAGTAAGGACATGGAAGAGTGATGGGAGTGAAGACTGGCTCTGTGGTATTGCCATGGGCAGTTGTGTTGGCTCCTACTTGTAGTGAGACATCATGGTATTTGTATTGGAGGGGTAAATACAGATTGGTGTCAACCTAGTGTAGGAACTTGAAACTGCTTAGTAATATCCGGCTGCACAAGGTTGTTTCTTTGCAAGTTTATTTACATTTGTTTTATAGTCAGAAGCATGAGGAAGTGCACTGCAGAGCTGCTCTCAAACTGCTGGTACGGGCTGAAGCGCCCAGACAGCAAAATTGCATTTCTATTTTTTCTCTAAATAACTGAAAGGGGAAAAAACCCTAACATCTTTGTCTGTAAAGACTTTGTTTATATGAAAGAAAGTTTACACAGCTTGTAGAGAATTAATTTGTAGGAAATGAAACCTCTGTATCTTCTTCATCTTATATACATGGCCGCCACCTCATTCCAAATCAAGCCACCACTTAGGTTAAAACTTTGGGGTTATCAGCAAGATTTCAGATTTCAGGAAGAAATGCTTTTAATCTTAGATTGAGAAAAACAAGTAGAAAGAAGCAATGTTAAGTCTTGCTTCATAGCCTTTTCAGACAAGGTAGATTTAGTTAATATCCCAGCCTAAATCTGAGAGATCCCAGGGAGGATGCAATAAATCCAGGTTGCCCTAGTTTGTGTGTTGTGGGACACAATTGATGTTTGTGCCACCAGGTGCAGCTGGGAGTCCATTTTGTGCTGTCCTTGCTCTGGCAAAGGTGGGTGAGGGCTGTCTTGGTCTCATCTGGCAGTGGCCCTGCTGCTGAGCTTGGGACACAGGTGCTACAGTGATGCTCAGCTCAGGAATGGGGAGGCATGGCCAATTTGTGGCCACAGGAATTGGGAGAGCTGTCAGAATCACAGGAAGGCAGCATCAAAGTGATGGCTCTGACTGCCTCTTCCCACAAGCCCAGAGGAAGGTCAGGAAAAAGCCACTTTCCAGTCAAAACTGAATGAGAAGCATACAGTGTTTGGGGTCACTTTAAGAATGTAAAAAAGACAGACTCCTGAATGAACTTTTTATATCCTCTGATCCTCTGCCTCTGCACATCCTGCTTCCGTGGGCAGTGGGAATGACAAAAGCCTGAACTGTACTTGTAGTATTTTTAGCCCAGGCTGCAGCAAGAGGTGCTGGACATCTTATGGGAGAGCACGTTTCCATGGACCTTCAAACACATTTGTTTTTATCCATGAGGCTTGGATAGATGTCACCTGCCATCTGGAGTCTCTGACATGGGTGTAGGCACAGCAGTTAGCTGAAATAGTTATGCTTGTGAGAGGTACCTGTCAGAAAAGAATACTAAACAAGTGTACCCAAGGGCGCTTGAAATCTGTGGCCAGTGAAGATGTTTTGGTGAACGCGCAATCCTTCTCAAGGTGCAGAGGAGGAGTGGATGAATCCGAGGGTTAAGGTTTCAGCACAGCCACGCAGTCACTTAGAAGTGGTTCTGTGTTGCCTTGGGAAGCTGCGGAGCTGTGCCATTCTGCAAGGTCTCAGCACCTCACCCTGCTGCCCTTTGGGATTCTGAGCATGACCAACTTCCCAGGAGCCTCCAGCCCTTCCTCTCTGGTGCCATGTAAAACCTCCTGTTTGTAGAAACCTTCTTCACACCTGAAAGTAAAACCCCAGTCGGTTGATTTGATAAGCAGGAATGAAGTGAAAGTGTTATTTGAGTGTTTTCACTAGATTTCCTTTGCCTTCCCTGGGGAGTTCAAGTGCTCCCTTGGAACTGGCTAGCCTCTGCAGCTCTCCTGGCCTTCCTTGTTTAGCCTGGCACAGCCTGAAGTTTTCCACTGAACCATTACCAGGCATTCATGGTAGCATCCAATCCCCCTATTCCACTTCCCCCCATCCCCAAATTGTGGATGTCTTTTAAAACAAAGTAAGAGCAATGATAAATAAATAGTGGAATCCAGGACTCCTGTGAGAGAGCAGGACACAGACGTAGTAAGAATTAAGGGTCAAAACATAACGGAAAGACCAAACAGGAAATAATGGTGGGGATGGGTCGAGACACAGCAGGGGTTGGGTGTGACTGGGGACACTGAACTGGCAGTCACATTGCTGGCTGATGGCTGAGAGAGCTGGTGGCCTCTGATCCAGATCATAGTGGGTCATGGTACTCTTGTTGCATAGTGGGGGCCCTAGTGCCAAAGAGAAGTCCGTGTAAGGGCTGCTGTGCTGGCCCAAAGGATCACCCCAAAAGCACGGCCAAGTGGTGTAGGCAGTTCTATGTGGAGACTTGCTCTCCTGTGGACTGTGCTGGAGGTCTGCCATGGACTCAGTGCAGCACATGTCACGAGTGCTAAATTCACTGCATTTTCTAAAGAAAATAGGGTTTTGTATTTTCAAGATAGATCATCATGTCTTTAACTTACCTTTTTTTTTTTTTTAAATTAAGACCAGTGCACAGAGGGAGGGAACCTCTACCACACAAAATCAGTATCAATTACTACACTGCAAAAGACTAGGCCATGCATGTGCACTGTGTCAGTGACCAAACCGAATCCCCTTTGTGCAGGGAGTACTTAGCTCTTTCATTGCATTTGTGGCTTTAGTGGTAGTTGAGCTATTACAGGAACAATTGATGAGGCTAGCTGACGTCAATACTTGAAAAGAACTTCACCTGTTTTAGAAGTAAAAATAAAAATGGATGTCTGTTAAAAAATATAATTTAAGGTAATCAGGATGCTATATAATAAGAGCTCTGTTGCACGTAATTGGTGCTCCTCTCTCATTTAGCATTGCGGTTTGTCTGTATTCAATTTCCTCACATGGTTTGGTTATTGCTTTTGATTATTACTATCTATGTCTAATGACAAGTAAACTTCTGTTCTTTTTTTCCTCATCCCTTTCAAAATGATCTCATGCCATTTTGCATTTAAAGGGAAAATGCACATGTACTGGCTGGGCAAAGCCCTAGATAAGTTTTGCAGCTGCAGATTGCTACTTTAGTCAGTATCCAGACAGCTTGACTGATTGGCTTTGGTGAGCAGCTGTGTGTGAGAGCAAGGGAAGATGCAGGATTTCACCTCAGAGGTAAAGCTCTCATCCCACACTGGCAGTTTGTTGCTTCAGGGTTAGTGGTCCTCTGTCAAGGTCAGGCTGCAATTCAGCATTTTAGCCTGAGCACCAGAGGCCCCATCCTAGTTTCCTAACCTAATGTGTCACTCAGTATTTTCCTGCATCTCCCAAACTATTCTGCTAAACTCAGCGCAATATTTGAGACCCAAAAGTTACCATTTAACATTGCAGTGAAGGATTGAGATTACATAAAGGTTCAGAGAAGTATGAGTTGAAAGGAAGATTTTAAAACTTTCCAATTAATGGTTAAAGAGCCTTTCAAGCCCTAAAGAAAAGCAGATTTTGTCCTTGCCCCCAGCCATGGCAGAGCTGCCTTTGCTGGGCACGCTGAGATGCTATTAGACCTTGTATGGCTGATGGCAGGTGCCCTGGTTGCTATCACTCTGGGCAGAGGGCACTTTCCTCACTGTGGGAGCTGTGCTTCCTCCATGAGGACACACAGACATTGCTCCAGGTAGCTTAAAACATGCTCAGCCCAAGGAAAGGGAGTGATGACCTCTCTATAGGTAGCTCCTCTCCCTTGCCTCAGCTAGAGTGAGCTCTTCTTCCCCCTGGCTCTGGCTGCAGCCTCTCCTTCTCCAATAAGGCAGGCTGATCTCTGTTGCCCTATGGAATTGGGCAGAAGAGGCTTTCTTTTACAGTCCCCCTTCACCAGAACACTTTTCCCTCCCAGTGCCTCCACACCAGCATTAGCTGCTCGTGTTATCGGAATTTGCCCCACAGATGATCTGTTACTTGGGTCTCTGTCCAGGGCATATTAATTTGAAAGAGAGGATCATCAGCTTTAAAAGCTTTCCTTTCTTGTGCCAGATGCTGTAATTTCTCCTGTCACCTCCGGGGATTTTTGCTCAAAAGAGAGACCAAGCTGTGCAGAAAAAGCAAGAAAGTCCCTCGTTTAAACTGGGCTCTGTTCGAGGAATGCTCCCCCTCCCCAGGCAGCGGCTGAATACTCTCCTCGGGTGTGTAGGAAGGGCCAGCTGAAATGTGTAAATCCAAGTACCATATTTTGCTGAATGTTGACTCTTAAGAGATTTCTGATGAGATTACTAGATGACCTCTTAAAGCCCTTTCCCACCCAATTATTTATGATTCCGGGTTGCTCAAAGATTTTATAATGGCTCCTTTATGACTCCTTACATAGTTTACTTGCTATTGAAGTTAAATGAATTGGTTAGTAAATTCCTGGATGCCCCTTTTTATAACTCAGTTGAGTGCTGTATTTTGTGGCTCTGAAATCCTCTGGCACCTCATCTATTCTCCATGAACTTTCAAAAATCACTGCTCAAGGTATTGCACTTTCCTCTATTAGCTCTGTTAGCAATCTTGGATGCTTGTCATTCAGTCCTGTGGGTTTATAAATACTTTCCCAGGAATTCTTTTCATCTTTCCTTTTGATTTACTCATGATTCAACCAAATCATCTGTAGAATGTAATCCTCAAAGTTTTTCCCCCCACCCCTCATGCTTGATTGTAAAAAGGCAGCAGTAATTGGTGAAGAGACCTCAGTTTCCCAACACAGGAAAAATGTTCTTGGTTAAGGTTGTCATCTAAGACCCAGAAAGACTAATTCCTGCTGTACATTGAACAGTTTTTCTGTTCAATGCAAACAACACGTTGGTGAGATAGCACACAAATTATTCTTCTATAAAGGAAATTAGTTGGTGAACTACAAACAAATACTCGGTCTGAATATCGAGACTATCATTGCTTGAAGAACTGACCACTCTGACCACATCTCATTTAACCATTTGCTTCAAAACTCCAAGTTCCAGCAGCTCAGCAGCAGATCAGATGAGCTATAACAAAATGGGATTAGACAAATTAATATCACAATTGGGAGAATACTAATAAAAAGCCTATAATACATGTAATGATTTAAAATGTTCTGAATTCCCTTGACGAGAACTCTAATAATGACATAAATCTGATCAAATCTTCAGTGAACTGGGCTTAGTAATGAATATGTAAGCAAAAGTTCCCTTGAAAGTGTCAGCAATCTTAAGTAATTTGGACAAAATTATAAATAATTATTCATATTAGTTTTGCATGGCTCCCATATGCCATAAGCTAACCTGCAGTTGAATCTAGATGAAGGCAATTCCCCATTATATAAAGGTACATTTAAGCAGATGAAAAACAGGTTTTGCAGCAATCAAAACACTACATTAAAAAAATAAAAGAGTTCCTAGTTATCAGGGGCACTGCTGTTGAGGGAATGTCATGGCAATCAGCCATATGGACCAGTCATATTTCTGACTATGTGCTGGTCTCAAAACATTCCGGCCTGCAGCAGAAGCTGTTCAGTTCTGCTCAAAACCCTTTCCTGCACGTTTGCAGTCAGAAAAACTTCCATGTGATCTAGAGAAGAAAGGCACTGAGGTCCTGATTCTATGCACACGCATATGTTTACACCCATGAATTAGAGTGGGAACATTCATGTGCAGAAAGCTTAGCATATGTGTTAATCTTTGCAGGACTGACATGCCCAGTCCTGACACAGATCCTTGATGGAGCTTGCTTTCCTGCCAAGTGTTTATCCTAAGCTCCAAATGGGCCAGTCCTCCCTCTCGGCAGGGTGTGAGCTTCCCCCACAGGAAGATTTGCCTGCAGAGAGAGACTTCCCGCAGCAGCTCCAAAAATATGTCCTTTGGAGAATACTTTTCCCCACCTTCTGCAAGTCTCAAGCCATGTGACATTCAAACTTTTTTCGTGTGTTGCATCCCTCCTTTATAGGAGAGAACAACACCGGCTGCTTTTTCCCCTTCAGGCTTCTCCAGAAACTTGGTGTTTGGATTTCAGTCCCTTTGCAGTATAGTTGACCTCCACCTATGCATGTAAGGTACAGTGGAATTTAGTATCATCCCTCTGTACTTGCAGGCCTCAGATTTTGCTCTCAAAGTGACGAGAGTGGAGACTGACTCTTAAAAATAAACAGCACTTATTACTTCAGCCCCTGGACTCCAATAGTTAGAAGTGAGAAGAACTAGATTATTCGATTTCACCAAATACAGGCAGTATTTTGATGTGTGGGTGTCAGTTGAAAAATAGACCATGATCTTTAGAAGAACCCATTCTGTGGTATTTCTAAATAGTCCAAATCCACATCATCTTTGAGCTCACTCTTGTGATTACAGCTTTGCTTGTGTCCTCCCTGATGTGTCCCTTCTGTTTGAATAATTTTTGTTGTGAGAAATCCTATCTAGTAACAAACAATATTTTGCTGAGATCTTCAGTAAAGCACTCATCATTTTCCCTCCTTCTTCCTCCCCCACACTTTCATTTGCTTTCACACTTGCAAATGTCCTTTCTACAGCTGATCGCTTACTGTTAAATAAAAAATAGCTCGTAGATTTGCCTAAGAGAGATTGCAGGCGCTTATCATAACCATTGCACCCAAAGACCGTACTGAGTGAGTGATGCACAGCTTCACCAACTGGTGTTTACAGCTGAAATATTGCTGAAATGTTTGCTGTGTATGTGAACCACAACAAACTTTCCATTGCCTATGTAAACAAAATCCTGTACAACAGAAACCAGGGCTATCCATATTCATGAACGTAATTGAAGATTTTTTTTTCAGTTAGCCATTTAAATGGTACTTAGTAGAGAAACTGAATTGAAATCCAGTCACAAGGAAATTAAACAGAGTGGTAATAGAAGTTCCTCAATGTACTTAAACCTATGTAATTTGTATTCCTAGACATATCACAATTTTCTGAGCTTCCTAAAAGTGTGAAGTGTATCTCTGTTTCCCACATACATTACTCCATAAGTCATCTGTTAAAATAGGTCCTGTAATAGTCAGAGGAACGCCTCTATATCTAGCATGCTTGTTTTGGCATTCGTGCTCCAAGCAGATGCATGGGAGGAGGGAGTGATGGCCGTCCAAGGGGCCTGTGACACTTGGGGGCAAGTAAGTAAAATCAAGACGCTTATGAAAAAAAAGTCTGTTCTCCCAATCCTCTCATTTATTGCAAAGACAAGTGGATCAACAAGTCTGGGTGACAGGAATAGCCAGATTTGTGCGTGTGTCAGGTGCATCTGCAGAACTTCAGACCCAGGACCTTTGCTTTGGCACCTCCACAAGCTTCTCTGCTCTCTTATTAAGTGGTTGGGCAATGATTACTTTCACAGTGACCAGAAACAGGCCCAGGACACCCAAGCCCTGGGCCCTGGGGGCCATTTGTCCACACAAAAGAGACATCTCAGTGCTGGGATAAGGATATGCATTGGCATGTCTCAGTACTTTGCTAACAGCCAAAGCCAAACTCCTCTATGGTGAACTGCCTGCAGAGCATGTTGCCCAATCCCAGGTATGAGTCTGCTGCTTAGCCCAGGATCTTTCTCTTGGAGTTGTGGGCAATGCAACAGTTAACAGGAAAATGTTACGTGCGGACCAAAGAGAAGGAATTCTTGGAGTATTGTGTTTTAACTCAGCATCCTGTGACTTCTTTGTTGAGTAAAACAGCACATCTCAGATATTCAGTACTTTATTACTTACAGGAACTTCTTAGCAGATTGGAAACTTCCAAAGATCTCATTTAACAGCCACACTGATGCCTGATACTACTGCACTGATTGTAGCTGGACTTGGATTTATGACACGTGGATAAGCTGTGAGCTGGAGTCAAGGCAGCACCAGGTAGCGCTGCCATGCATGATTCACTGTAGCTATGCCAGAGAGGTGAGAGTCTGGGGCGATGAGTGAAGCAGGTGGTAACCCCCTCTGAGCTTGCTCTGTCCATTAATTCAGCACATTTCCAAAAAGAATCAATTCTGATTTGATTCTCTACCTGCACAGACCTGATGAAGCGAGATATGGGAAGGGCAGCTTTCCTATGTAATTCAGTAGGGGAAAAAAAGGGTTAGATAACAACATGCACTTTGCATGTGTGTTTTCAAAACTCATGCCAGCAATGAACTCTGAAAGAAGATAGTAGCTGTGACTTTCTGTTTGCAGATGGCCTTTAGTTGATCAGCACTTGAGCGTGCATGGACTACTTTCTCTTTGCATTTCATCCAACTGTGCTTTGAAGGAAGGTAGTTATCAGCATCAGTAGGAGTTGGAAGCAGCAGGGAATGGTGTAGTTCAGCATGCTTCTGCTTCAAGAGGGTGCTGTTGAATTATTGCTTAGCAATCCAGAGGCTCACTGCATCACCAATATTTAACATGCTCAATTACCACAATCTTTGCATTTTGTTGTAAGATAATATTTATTGGTAACATACCTGAAATCAGAGGGGAAACAAAGAGAGCAGTGAAGAGCTCTGTAGCTTTTATTTTTCCCAATGAAAGGGATTTTCTGTGCATGACAGATTGTACACCTGGTAGAAATTGTAACACACTGACAAAATCCAGATCTGCTGCTTGCAGTAAATCATTGTCAATAGCACACAAACACCAAGGCACAAATCTTCTGCATGAAAAGTCCTCAGCCTTAAGAAGCAATTCCTACAACGATGTTATTTTTGCCTTGTGATAGTACCACACACCTACTTATGTAGACATTCCAGACATGAAATTACCTGAAATTGCATAGATGTCTACGCAAAATAAACATTCAGACCTTACAGAAAGAGAAAAAAATTAGGAAGTATTCTTCAGTCTGCAGCAGTCAGCCCTGAAAATAACATAGCAGGGGTTGAAAAGCATACCTTCAGTTAATAGCTCTATTGTAGGCTTCGTGGTGACAGAGACTCTTCTTTTTGAAAGGGCTAAAGAGGAATCAGTGCTCCCTGTGCACCCTCCCTGTGCACAGCCCTTGCCTGGCTGTGTTACAAGTGCAGAGCGTCTCTGTAAGAAGGTGGCGGTGAGGCAGAATTTCATTCAGATGTTCCTCTAAGCCCCATTGCACACCCTGCTTTGCTGCACCATCCAGCCCTTTTTTGGTGACTGCAGAGATCAGAATTAGGGAAGTGGGCTGGTTTTTGTGCTTTACATTTGTTTCGGTTACTTTACTCTTCATTTTTTGTCAGGTGTTTTTCTTTCTTCCCTGCAACAACTAAGCAAAGAGGTGAAGAAATGAAATGCCTTGCAGAAGGGTTCACGTGCAAGGTTTGACCAGTGTTTTTGAGACAAGGAATAGTGTGAGTGGGAATAATTTGTAAGCTTTTGAAAATTTTTTACAGTGTTTCTCTTGTGCTCTCAGGGTTCTCAGCGCGTGTTACTGTGAGTGCCGTGCCAGAGTAGCACGAGTGCTGTTGGAGAAAGAGATGATGCACCATATACATTATGTTCAAAATTGACTTCTTGCCTTCTCCTAGCTTGGCATGAATATGCAGACCTCCTGATTTTACTGTAAACACTGAGATACACCACAACAACCAACCAATCCAGTCATGAAACAGTTTAAAGAGCTTAGATGTGAAGTGGTTCATGGCCAAGGCTTTAACTACTCATACCAGTTGTCCATCAGCCTAGCTAGAGGGTCACTGAGATGTTCCACATGGCAATGAAGAATATGCAATGTCATGGCATAAATAAAAGCAGACAAATAACAATAATACCTGTATGGCCAAGGAAAGAAAGCACCTTAAGACTATGTGAGAGCCTTTTAGGTACACTAACCTGTATCCAGGATCTCCAGGGATGGAGATACCAAGTGTGAGCGGAGAAATTTAATACTTCCTGTGCAGCTACAAAGCAGAAGTGCCATCTGGTCAAAAAGCAAATGCATACAATATCTGACAGATCAGGGAGAAATATCCCATTTCACTATTAACCATGCAAACTGTGTTTCAGGCAGGATTTCTGGCAAATCATCCAGCAGGAGGAGGGGATGAAAACAGGGCAAATTCAGGCGGGCTCATTTCAGAAGTAGGCACAGTCTCCAGCATACCATCATTTGTGAGAAAGTGTACCATTTTTGGGCAAGGTGAGAAAACACTGGAATTAGGAATGGCATTAAGAATTGAGCTGGTTTACTGATGATCATGGCATGGCCAGGGAGCTGCTGGCCTATGGAGCAGTGGCCTGTCCTGTGGCTGGATGGTAGGGAGTGTGTGACATGGCAGGAAAATCCAAACTGCCTTTTAGTCATCTTTCTTTTAGTCTTTTTTCTAAATACTAGGTGTGTGATCAGTGCAGTACTTATGCACACAAGATTTGTGCCATGTTGGTGGTTTGGAATTTATCCATGAAGCTATTTCTGTGTGCACCAGGGCACTGATTCAGCCCATTCACAGAAAAATGCTCAAAGATAAAACTAAGCATTTTCGAAATTTGGGAGAAAAACCACCCTTTACCCCTCCCCTTCCTCCCAGTTTTCCTCTATCACTAGTTTTAAACCATATAAATGAGTTGTAATGCCAGTCATTTCAGCAACACAGATGTTTGCAATAAGCATGCAGCTGAGAAGTGTAAAGTGAAGATGAATGTATCATTAGTATGCGTAAGTAAACTTTTGTGGCCCATTTGTCAGATCAAGCTGAATTGCATCCTGTCTTTCCCGATTATAAATGTATTGTATTAAAGCAACAGGTTTTTCAGAAGGCTGGGAAAATGTCCTATCCAATTGCTCACTGTAAATACTTTAGTGCAGAAATTTTTGCCCAGTCTCTTCTCTCCCTCGGGTTTGGAAATAAAAGCATAGGTAAAAGCTCTATTTTTCCCAGTCTGAGACCTCATTCTATGAGAGGCTGGCAGATCCTTTCCTATCAGGGAGAGGTCCTAGCAGCTATCAACTACTGCATCTATGACAAGATGCTGAAGTGATAGATAGATGTGTTCCTTCATTTGTTTTTAAGTTGCTCTTAAACACATTTTCTTTGGAGCAATGTTTCAGCCAAACAAGACAGGAAGGTAGATGATTTTTTTTTTTTGCCTTTAAACTACTGAACATTTTTAAAAGTGAGCTATGCTTCAGTGTTTTTTGGCACACGGAATCCATCTTAATGTGGAGTACATAACAAAAAGTGCCATGCTTTCTATAAAGATCTTAAGGAGAATGACTGAGCCCCAGTACCAGATTGTAAATTAACTATTGTCCTTTGTCAGCATTGAGTGTGCCCCGTCATTGTCAAATAGCCACAGTTGGCATCCTGTCTATGAGCATGACCCTGTTCATTTCATTCACCCAGCAGTGAATAATTCATATAGCAAGTTTTACCCTGGGCAAAATACACTGACATCAAGAGTCACTAAACTATAGTCATTCACAGAACAAAATAGTTATTCATGCTTTCAATGTGAACCATTAAATCTTGCCAGTTAAATTTAAGAATGAATTGAATTAATTCATTTAACATCATCTGAGCTCACAACAATGTTGTTGTATGCTTGCTGTGCTTTGCTTTACTTTCCCCCTTTTTTTCCAAACTGTTTGTACCTGGAAACTGAAATGCTGTACTAAGCAAGTTTCAGTAAGTCCTGTAAAGGGAAAGAGATTTACAGGAAAGAAGATAATTCCTATGTTATGATGTGATGCCCTCAGCTTACAGAGTTAATAATCAATAATTAGATGGTAGCAGGGTTATTAGGAGCATTAAATGCAGCTAAGTGAGCAGTGATTGCTGCTAAATCCTGGCCCTGCCTCCCGGTGTGTACCAGGGCAGAGTGTGTTGCCAGCTGAGGCCAAGGGGCTGTGCCTGGAGCAGGACCTTGCCTTTTCCCTCAGCAGTGACTGCTGTGCTCCTCAGGGCTGGAAGATGAAGTGGGCCTGCATCAGAGATGGGAGGAGTGAACAGGCACTCCTGGCACAGTGCTCCTGGGTAATGCATAGGTAATAGTGCTGCTCAGATGGCAGAGGAGCACACACAAGCAAGGGGGAGCAGATGAGATAGGAGGGGATTACACAAAGAGTCCTGTTGCATCAACTCAAGCTTTTTTTTGGTATTGTTTCCTTGCAAGAAAGAAAATGGTTCTTGTGTGTGCTGATGGTGGCTCTTTGTGGTCATCATCACGTCAAGTGCAAGGGACTGTGTGAGCCCTCACAGATACCTCCTGTACTGGCAGGAGCTCTCAGGGCTATCACAGAGGCCTGGGGGGTGAATTTCTGGGTGTTTTCTCAAAATGCTGTCACTTACAGAAAGAAAATCTTGCTTTGGAGATTTATGACATGATGATAAACAGAGGAAGTGAGTTTTCCTCTGCCATGACCAAAAGAGCTGGTGGATGGGTGGTGTTGGTACGGTCCTGCTTAGTCATATGGGGAGGAGATTGCATTGTTAAACCTCTATGCATGGTGGCTCTGTCCTTTCAAAGCCCAAGGTGGGATGGGAGCGGCACCTAATTAGGAGGAGTTAATAATTTACTCTTTTGTG
Organism: Campylorhamphus procurvoides; assembly: GCA_013396655.1. Classification (NCBI taxonomy): domain Eukaryota; kingdom Metazoa; phylum Chordata; class Aves; order Passeriformes; family Dendrocolaptidae; genus Campylorhamphus; species Campylorhamphus procurvoides. The sequence goes on from WBMV01006035.1 coordinate 849,043, forward strand.
AGTGACGGATGTGCAGTATTTGCACTGCAGGCTCTCTCCCTTTTCAGCATAACTGCTTTAACTTGTTGCATGCTGGTCATTTCAGGGATGATCAGCATCCATGGTCTCACAGAGGAAGCATCTTGCTGTGAAGGGATTGCTGTGTGGTTTTTGGCTCTGTGGCTGACAAGCTTTTCTCCCCAGCCTGCAGTAGTCCCTATACCCATGTGCATCCCTTGGCTATTTCAGTCAGTCTCCAACAGCTTATATAGCTCAAGACTCCTCACATATTTCTGGTTTTTGCTCAACAGCTGCTTTTTCTGCCCATTGCTCAGTTTTCTTTACAGTTGTGTTTAAGTTGCTTTGTTTGGAAACAGCAATGGAAAGATGCAAGAAAAAGTGTGCTTTACCTTACAGTGGCTACACCTGTGTTGGCCTGGTGTTAAGGGATTCAGGTAAGGCAGGTTGGAACCTTGCTGCCACTACCCACTCTGCTCTATGTTCACTGTCAAGTATAAAATTTGGTGTAAAATCTTGAGTGTCTTCCAAGCTGACATGTCCACTTTGGAGATGATTTCCTTACGGTTTGGCACAAAATCATTAGCTGAAAACTACTTATCATACCCTCCTGGAAAAATAGATCATATTCCAAAACACCTGCTTTGTTCTTAAAAATCACAGCTTCTGATCTGTGTAACGTAACACTGACAAATCCAGGTCGCTGCTTTTATTGTGATTAGGGCCATATGTGCTGTGTTGTTGCAGCCTTTGCTCGAGGTCTGCTCCCCATGGGCAAGCAATTGGCATGGAGAGACACAGTGAAGAGGGTGGGATTTGGCGCTGGACACCACGTGGCAGGGTCATGTGGAGACAGGACACTACTGTCATAGGCCTTGGTGGCTTCATTGCCTCAGCATGGTACAGCAAAATTGTGCAAAATTGTCCTGGATCACCATCTGATCCCCGGGACAGGTTGTCTCACCTTAGCAGAAGTGTGCCTGCAGCTGTATGAACCCTCATGCCTCCACGTGGACTACAGCCACATTTACTGCAAGAACTCAGGCACAGGAGCTCCTGGGGGGCTTCAACAGCTCTGGCAGAGACAGCAGCTTCTCACTGGATCTTAATACACAGAGCCCATTGGCCATCCATAAACCAAAGAGAACATAATTCCCTTTCCTCCAGTGATCCAGTTGCAAGGGGGCTTATGTGCCTGCCTGGGAAGTTCTGGGAGAAGTGCAGTTTGTGTGGGTTATCTGAGGGCATGGGCTCTGTGTAGTCTCATTTTCAGGTATTTTGTTTAAGGGTGAGTGGTATGTGAGGTGTTATTTTTTAAAAAACGAAATTTCTACTGGGTGACTCCTTTGCATTTTAGTAAACTGCCTTTTGTGACCCTTTTTCCTTGAAATTGCACTGGTGTCCCTCCAAAAATCATGCTGGTAGAGAAAAGAGACCCTGTCCTCTCCAGTGGCAAGCTCTGCTTCAGTGTCAGGGAGACAGATGCTGAGGGATTGCTGAAATAAACAAGACAGTGAATAAACATTACAGCTAGACAAATTCAGGCTCAATAAAGGTGTACATTTTTCATGGTGGGCTTAGTTAACCATTGGAGCAACTTGTGTAGGGATTCAGTGGATTTTCTGTCACTTGAAGGCTTTAAATCAAGCCTGTGTGTACTATGATATGCTTTAAGCAGAACTTGCAGACTTTATTCACAGTTGCCTGTGTGAGGTTTTTTGGTTTGTTTTGTACAGCTGGACAGAGCAGATGGCCAGAAAAAGATCTCCCTAAGAGATCTGTGTTTAAATAAGCAAACAAACAACTCCCTTGAAAGTGATATCCACACATACAGATGGATGAAAATTTCAAATCCTTAGCAATAGTAGAAAAGGAAATGTTTGTGTCTGCTGTAACTGGTCAGTTTTGGTGTTCCAGACGCAGGCTAATTTGCAGGGAAATGTGGTAAAAGGTTCATGCTGAGGAGGACAGTGTTTTAGGATGTAGCACTTGTTGATGGAATGACCCTCACACCCCACAGCCCAGCGGTGTTGACAGGAGCAGCCCACAGTGGTGTATCCCTCCTCCCTGGCCTTTGGAGTCCCACCCATGCCTGAATGAGGTGCTTCAGGTCTTTCACCACGTGGAGGGTGTTCGAGGCAGGACTGTCCTGACTGGGCAGTACACAGGCAGGCTGAGTTCCTCTTTAAACCCAGCTGTCTGTACAGCTCTCTGAGCGCTTGGATCAGGCCCCTCTCCCCTAACAGCCAACCTGGGAAGGCACCAGCCCTCCCGGAGAATGTCAGGGAACAGTTGGAGCTCTTCATTAGGGAGAACCTAATTAGACATTTATTATTTATGTGATTTTACATTAATGGCCTGGCAACAAGATTTATTTCTCAACTTATTTGTTTCACAATGTGGTTTCTTCAGCAATCAATTGATATTTGGTTAGCTTAATAACTATCTTGTTAAAATTAAATTAAATGCTACTCTGATTTAACTGTATTAAAATAAATGCTGTCATTGTTAATTAAATGCAAATAACTATTTAAATTGTGGCAGTGCTTCATTGAGTTGCCACTGTTGGGTGGAGAGATGTTGAAGAACACACCAGTGAGGTGGGGGATGACAGGAGGTGCTGAGAGCAGGAACACCAGCCAGCACCAGCATCGCAAATGGGAGCTTCCCTCTGGCAGGCCCTGGGTGATAAGTGCAATGGTATATTGAAGCAAAATTTTTCTGGTTAGATAGGAAATCTGATGTTTAACTTTCACTATTCGATATGCCCACTAGGCTGGAAATTAAAACAGTTTGGCTACAAGCATCAAAATGCAGCTGCAGGTTCCTGGTGTCTAAGTGTTTAACAGGCAATGAGTTAAAATGAGGGATCCTCAAGCTTTCCCTGTAGTGTGGGACAAAACCTGACAGATCATTGGCCCCCAGTCTTATTTGTTCCCTGGCACCTTGGATTTCCATGCACAGAGATGGGGGCCCCCTGCCTTGGCAGACATGAATGGACACAGGGATAGCAAGAGGACTCCTCTGCAAGTTCTTGCTGTTAAATGCCTGTGCATCCCATCTCCTCTTCACACCCCATTCCTCTGGCAGGTAGCAAGAACAGACATGGAAAAGGCCATCAGGGAGTTTGGTCTGGAAATAAGGATTTATGAGCAGACAAGCAGCTTGCCTGTCTGCTGCTCCTTAGGTCTGAGGAGGAATCCCTGGGTGCAAGTGGTGGGCTGCCACACACACCAGCAAACTGTGGATCGCTGCAGATCTTCCCATCTCTGTAGATGGAAAGAGCAATGTCCATCCAAAAGTCAAAATGTACTACCAGAGCTTTCCATGGATATGGATGCCCCCATGAAACAGTACAAACAGCAGCTGGAGTCATGAGGAAAACAGCCCCAATGTGTTGCCAAATATTTATGCTGAAACTACACACTCTGAAAAGCGTGGTGGGTAGGGCTGATCCAGCTTCCTTTGTAGTGGGCACTGATACCACTTGTGACTGCAGCAGGAGCCAGGCAGGGCTGCCTGGGAGAGAGAGAGGATGAATGCAAATACTGTCTTCCATAAGTAGGGCCAGGAGTACATCCCTGATGGAGGGGACTGCCCGATTCCCAGAACAACTGAGAAAATTAAGATAATGGTGCTGCACAAGCAAATGGTTTCATCTTTTGTTTACACATGCAGATAAATGTTCCTTTGTACCCCTATTGGCCAAATTCGTATGCACAAGTCTTTGTCACTGAGTTACAAGTGCTGCAAGAGCAGCACAAAGTTGACAAAGTTTGAGCAATGGCCACAGAGAAATCCTTGAAAAAGGATCATTCACAGGGTGAATTCCCAGCCCTTCTCTCTGAAAGCATGAGCACATCCAGGCATTAAATATTTATGCAAGCTGTGTAACCAGTTAATTGGGCAGCAAAGAGCAAACTCCTAACACAAACCGTGCTGCAGTTTGTAACACTTGTATTTTTGCCTGTGTGTATTGCCAGTTATTGACAGAAGTGCAAGGAGCACACGTGCACGCTGTAGGGGGAAGTTATTCAAGACGAAATGCAATGCTGGATGTGCATTCCCTCCACAGTCCAAACACATGCATTTCATCACAGATGTGATTTTTTTAAAAAAAATTATTTATTTCTGGTTATAATGATGCAACAGATCTAAGCCTGGAGGATATAATAGATAGAATAAAAAATCAGGGGGAAAAAAGGAGTTAAATTGAGCTCAGTATGAAATGAGCACAGATTTAGACTTGGTGTGGTTTTTAATAAACTTAGATGAACAACATATGATGTCTTGTGTTATATTAATCTTCCAGTACTTGATGCTGCACGTGATTTTCCAGCAGCTTTCATTTATTGAATTCCTCGCTTAGATTTTTAGTGAAAAGCAAAGAAGATTATGAAACATCCCGGTTTTAATTCTAATTTAATTGCATACAATTAGCTAAATACATCATTTGCTACAACTCCAGTTAATACACAGTTAAATGTAATTTTTACAATAGTGTGCCAAATGACATATTAGTAATATTTGGTATCATTAGCGCTAGATTACAAAAATATTTGCATACTGCTTATTAGAATGTGATATGATGCATTTCCACACTGGATGACTGTGTAGGTGATTAAGGATTATGAAATAATTTTCAACCCATACCCTGTATCTTAAAGCTTCCAGATTTGTTTGTTTATTTTAGAAAAGAATAGTCAAGTTCCTGACACTGTTTTTGTGGCATAGTTTTCTAGAATAAGTTCATTCAGCCTATTCCTGTTCAGCCTACACATTTGTAGTTATACTTAGCCTACCTCAGTTCCTTGAAGTTTGGTTTCTTTATTTTTCTCCATTTATTAGTCTGCCAAGAATGATGAGGGGAAAATTGACCCTGCCTTGGGGATGAGGGACTGGAGTAAATGACCTCCATGGGGCCTTTCCAACCCTGTTTATCTTTGATCCTGTGTAGTCTGGAGCTGTCATGCATCCAGCCAGCTCACAGTGTAGTCGAAACAAATCAGTGTCCACACTTGTCTGCCACATCTGAACTGAGGAAAAGAGAGCAGTGCAGCTCCGGCCATCACTTGGTGCTTCTGTAATGGTTGTGCTGGTGAGACAGGGAGCGGCAGGGCTCTCTCCTCGGTTGGATGTTACTGCTGCTGTCCTGAGGAATTCAGCACTGGGTTGAGCCCCTTGCCTTGAGGCTTCTCACTGGGTCCTGGGATTCTGGCTGACTCCCAGCTGGAGGGGGCTGTGCTTCCTGACTGTGCCAAATGCCCTTCGTTATAGGGCCTGGGACATGTGGCATTTGACAGCGATGTACCCTGCTGCAGTTGCAGAGAAATTGAAAGTGTTGCCTGATCTTGTGCAGCACGGAAAACCAGCCTGTACCAAGGTGTGCCAGCCAGCTGTGTGCCGGAAACATCAGGATGTTGCAAGAGGGACTTGGGGTTCCAGATTTCGTCCTGGGTTTGAATTTTGTCTCTCCTAACCCTAGGGATAGCTCACTCCAGGGCCTCGGCCTGGGCCAAAAGCAATGACAGGAAGCATTTGCAAACTTGAAATGACATTTGGCTTTCCAGGGCCACCCAGTATCTGGGCTTGTCTTTCCAGGGCTACAAGTACTTCCAGGTGTTTGGGGCAGAGCCATATGTAAAAACATCCTTTTCAAGAGCAATAGCACTCTGCCACTTATGCTGTCTGCAAAATGGAAGCAACAACAAACGGGAAGCATTAGGGATGTGGGTCAGGCAGAAATACAGTTCTAGCAACTGGTTGGAGATATCTAATAATAATGATTAATTTAGAAAAATCAAAATGAGGTGTTACTTCAGTTGTGGTGCCAAGTTGTGGTCTGAATGGCCTGGAGGCTGGAGCTCCCAGGTGTGCAGAGCAGAAGCTGCAATGAAGCAGTGGGACTCAGTATTTGTGCAATAGCTGACATTTGTGATTTTCTTTGAAAAGAAATACAAGTAGCTGCAACTCAAGATGCACAAACTCTACTCCAGAGCTGCCTTTACTCTTCACAGGGATCACCTCTGGGAAGAGGGGGGTTTAGTCTATGTTTTTCCTGCAATGTTTGGGCTGGATACCTGTGTCTATACTGGTGGTAACCTGAGGCAGGCAGCGAGGCTGTGAAGGCTGTTTGACAGCTGTGGAGTGTAATGATGAGCTCATGGAGGAAGAACGATTGCTTTGGCTTTTATTGTGTCCTTCTGGATTTTTTTAAAAAGTCAAGTTACAGGATGTTCGTGGAGGGTTTCTTTGTTTCTTTCCTCCTTTCTTTGCCTCTTTTAGTGTCTTGAGACAAAAGTATTTAACAACAAAGCTCAATAGAGTGTAAAGTAACAGCAAAGAGCAAGCAGACAGAGTTGAGGTGAACATGAACTAGTTTCCGCAGCCTTTGACAGCTCATCTGGTGGGAATAATGAGTAATTTATGTAGCATTCCCCACTTCAGATTATCAAGTGCCTAGACTGAAGCTGGGAAACACTCCAGGTCCAAATCAGATACAACAAAAGGGATATTTGTAGTCCTTTGTGTATTCCTTTATTGTACTCATTTTTATTAATTTCCTGGTACTGAAAGTATTTGGGGCAGGGAAGACAAGGTTTCACTTCCCACTCTCTGTCCTCATGGTAGTCACTCAGGGTGCTGGATCAGCACATTCATGGCAGGTCTGTGAAGCTGCACTGCCAGGTTTGGATGAGATTTGGCATTAGGTACTCTGTTCTGCTCTGCCACAGAACCTGTTGTGTCCTAGAGCCCACCTTGGATCAGTGAGAAGAGACTGAAGAAATAAAGTGTTTATATTTAGTTTACCAGTAGAGAAGGGTCACTGTGAGGTACCACCATACCATTTGCTGGTCTACAAGCAGGTCAGCCTGTCTCTTCAGGTCCACACTGATACTCAGCTGGTTCTGTTTTGTCCCAAAAACTGGGTTACCAGAGGATGGCTTCCTCCTTGGCAGAGAGCACGATGGGGGCAAAACTGCAGTCCCTGTCTGTAGTATCAGCTTATATGGCAGTTCCTCCCCAGCTGTGTGTCTGACAAACAGCCTGAATTCATAACCTGGTGACCATAGAAGCAGTTCCAGTCTCACCGGGTACCTTGTCCTACCCTGGGGAAGGGTGGAGGTTGGAGAAACACTTCACCAGGGGTATGACTTCTCCCAGCTGTCCAGGGCATGCTGAAGACAAGTTCTCACTTTGGAGCAGTTCAAGGAAAGGCAATTAAACCTCAGCAAATTCAGAAAGTAGCAGTTTCCTTAAAATGCTGCAGAAAGATGCTGAGGGATAGTGTGGTCCAGACAATTATAAATGCTGACCCCACCAGCTGCTGCCTCCAAACTGGTCATGCCAGCCCCGTCCCTGCTCCTGATGCAGCTCCTCTGTGTAACAGAGGCACCTGTATGGGGCAGGAACATGCTCTGTGGTCTGAACATGTCAAGGATTTTGGCTGGCAATACATTTTGGCTGTTCTGCAGCTAACAAAAGCACATGCTACCCATAACACTTAAAGGCATTTTACTTTACAGATGGCAAATAACATTTTTGGGTAACCTTTAAACAAATTTAAATGTGTCCTGTTTACATTTATTCACATGAGCTAAGATTATTGGAAGTAGTGTTACTTTTCCATTGGAAATCTATATAGTAAAGTTAATGTTTCCATTAGTTTCTGAACATGTATGTCCTTGAAAAAAATACACCAGCAATTCCTCTGAGCCTGATACTCTCTAACTGCAATCCTTTTACACCATTACACCCATCTTTTGTAGACAACATTACTCGCTCTGGCTTTATACTAGGGAAGATGGAAATAGAATTAGGTCTTCTACCTCCAGTCAGCATTAATCCTCTTTGGCAGAGGCAGCAGCCAGCTCGCTGCCAGTTGTTGGCAGGTTTCTGCAAAACACTGGAGTTGATGTCAGTTTTATAAGTTGAAAATGCACATGGTGTTTAGCTGAGAAGTGTTGTAATTTTCTTTAAAATGGGTGAGTACACTTAAAAAATTTAAGGCAGCTGTTAGGATGGGCCCTCTGTACTCCCATGAGCTTTAGGTAGTTGCTAAGGGAGGAAAATAAAAATTAATCATCCATTTTCGTGCCAGTTTACTATATTAGCATCTCAATATCTTAGTTTGTAAAATGGACAAGTTACTCACCTGGACACTCCTCCACAGAACAGTGAGGCTTATCCAGTATCCTACAATAGACATGTTGTAATTGTAGCAACCGCCATCAAAAGGGCTGAAAGTGTTCAAAATTGTAATTCTAATTGTGTAAGTAGGGAAAGTGAAACAGAGAACAGGGATAACCTGTCAGAGGGGATGAGTGGCAGGAACCAGGCATCCTGACATGCCGTGCCTGTCCTGTGGGGCCTCAGGTGTGAAGTCAGGACAAGCAATAGGGACACTGCCATAATACAGGAGTCTCCATGTACCCCTTGGAATGCGATGGCTCTGTATGCAGCATATTGGCCTCTGTGCAGGGGTAGCTCCTGCAGAGCCTTCTCAGGGCAGTTGCAGGTGAGAGCAACCATATTTTCCTTGCAGAATCAGGGCTGGGTTTCCCTGTTGTAAGAAGAGATATATCCATAGTTCTCCCCTCTAGAATCTGATATTAAGAATTTCATAATGCCATTGCTTGTGTATGCTTTCTCACCTTGTTCTCCTTGTATCAATATAAATCTACTTTTTCTCTCCTTTTAAGCAAAAGGCTAGTATTTCTTTCCATCCCACACAATCTAAACCCAGAATACCTGCAGTTAGCTTAAACACTACTAACAAAACTTCTGTATTTTGCAAAGAGTTGGAAGCAAGATGATGTAAAATTCATATATGAGTATATGAAAGCCAAACTAGCCTTTGGATAGCTATGGATAATTCTTTCTGTCCCATAAAAGACTGGTAGCTCACACTGTTTTTCATATTTTATTTGCTGGGATTTCATACTGATTATGGTATTTACTTAAAATAACAAGCTATGTGAGTCCGTCCAATTTCCAAGAACCCCACTGCCACTGTTCATTACAGGCTATGATTAGTGACAGGCTTACATTATTTATGTCTGCAGGTCTTCTGAATATTAGACCTGTCTTTTGTGTGTAGTTCTCCCTTCTGGTTACCTGGGAGTTGTCTGCTTGTATTCCTTCACCTCAGATCTTTACTAACCAGAAATTATACTCTTGTAAACCAGGCATGCTGTTCTGTTACAGTGAATCAATGGCTTTGCTCTTAGTCCTCTTTTATGTGTTACTAAAAGTAAAAGTTTTTCTACATACAGCATGAGTGCTGTTGCTGATTAAAAGCCTGCATTGGCATTTGAATGGAATCCTCAGCACAAGGGTGAAGGTAAAATTTTGCTGACAGTTTGCAGCTTCATGGCATGTTTCTTTGAAGCTGGAGGCAAGAGAGGAAGACACAGAGATGGGTCTTGATATCCATTTAGAAAAGGATTGGGTAATGGACTAGAGGTTTGTCTCCAGAAGACTGAATTTTATTTTCTAGTGCAAACTCATGTTGGATTAGACCAATGTTCAGATGCTCAGTTGAATTTTTGGCCAACTTCTGATGTAAATCTACTGTTCTGATTCATTTGTAACATCTCTAGAATATAACTTAACCTTCTCGTTAGCCTGTACTTTCATTAAGAAATCATATATTTAAACAGGGGTTACAGCCAAAACGTGCAGCTCCAGTTTCAGATTCTACAAAGGGAAGTCAGCAATGGTCAGGTTTGCTGCAGCTCCTTGAAAGTGTAGGACAGCCCATACAACCCTGCAACAGCCCCAAAGGCTCATTGAACAGCAAGGACTTTTGGTCCTAGCGATTGGTAGGTTAACTTACATTAGAAAAACTTTAGGGTTTTAGTTATGGATGTGTATATCATCGAATGGTTTGGGTTGGAAGGGACCCTAAAGGTCATCTACTTCCAACCCCGCCAGGGATGGCACTCACTACATCAGGAATATATACATAGATATACCCAGGCATGGAGATATGTATATATATATATATATACACACCTTTCTTCTTAATCCAATCTTCAGAAGTGTGTGCACTGCCCCATACAATGCGTAGAGTGGTGTGGAGCTCTGAAATACTGAGTTTGGAGTATGGCAGCAAGGAGAGCAGCACTTGCCCTACAGGACAGCACTCAAAGGACAGGTTTGAACTGTATCTCACCAGAATTTGCTTCCACTGGAAACCGAACTGCAGATAATTTGGATAGGACACTTGCAGAAGATTTTAGCCCTTATATTGCTGCAAGAAAAACAAGACAGTTAAAGTAGAAAGAAGCCCTCATTATGAGCCCTGCATTAACATGTTTTTCATTTCTTTCTTTCCAAGTTGACCAAAGTGAAAGCAATCTGCCTCAAATTTCATAGTCAAGATTTTGTGCCAAGATTAGATATAAAGTGGGTCAACTATTCAAAGCTGGTAGTTTATGTGAATAGAGGATCTGTACCAATTTGTTGTTATCTAAAATGACTAATGTTTCATGAAAACAAATTTCTGCTTGTGAATTGCTCTGACAATGGCAAATACTGCTTTTGTACCAGTGTGTCCCTCTCTGGCACTGTTTGTGGGTGACAGGTGACTTCAGCCAGGCAGGCCTCTCCCTCCTTGGACACTGGTGGTTGAGGTGGAGAAAGGCAGAGTTGCCCTTGAAACAATCTAGGAAAGAGTGGGAGTCTTTTCTGGAGTGAAGGAGCAGCTATGCCAGATGGATTACAACATTTTTAGGTCATCTAATGTTGTTTGGGGGAGGGTAGGGGGGGGAATCACCATTATATATTTGCAACGATAAAGCCTCCTGAGAGTTCCTCAGGGCAGGAAATGATTGTCAGGCTTTTACATGTATTGAACCGATCAGTGTAATAATGAGAGGTGTCCTAGGTAAGATTTGCTATAGATTTGGTCATTTAACATGGCCCCAGAGTTGCCTGGGACCTGAGCAGGACCCCGCCAGGCAAAGGACTGCAAGGAGCATCCCCCACCATGGTTTTTATCCAAGTGTGGTCTGTATTCTCTCCCTGTCCCCTCCTTTTCTCATACCTTTCTGCCCTGGCAACAAAGCCTGTTGCTCCAGGGCAGGCTGCAGGAAGAAGGTATCTCTCTGTGGAGGGGATGGGTCCCCATGATCCCCTTTTTTAGAGATATCCTGAGTGGCTGGGGTGGTCTTCAGCAGACTCCGATACAAGGACTATGGCAGACCATCAAGAAGCAGATGGGTGCTCGCTAAAAGCAAAGGGCCATTTGGCATGTAGTCATTAGTCATTGCCGAGTGCATTAGTCCTCTTATGTCTTTCAGAAAGTCATCATTTTATAGCAGAAAATTGCTGTTTTGTTCCAAGTAGACTTAATTTCTATAATAAGAATAAAGCCCCTTAATTAGGGTTATGAAGAAGCAAAATATCACGTGTTTCATAGGAAGGGCAGTAGCTGCTAAGTGCAGAGAAGGGGATGTGCCACAGGAGGGACACTGCGGCTGCTGTGGGGTGGTGTAGGGTATGACCCTCCACCAGGGTGGCTGCATGGATGTCCTGCAGCCCCGGGGCTGTCCTGTGCCACTGAGGCAGTGCTGGTGAGGTGTGCTTGGCCTCTTCTGAAAGCAAGGCTATCTTCATGTGCTGCAATCCCTGCACCTCACCAGCCTGCCCGGCACCTCACCTTCAGCCAGTCCTGGAAAACCCTGCTTTTTGCTGCGGGACCAGGATGGATATTGGCTCTGCCAGAAGAACAAATTTTCATCATTTTTGTTCATTTACTGTGATTTTGATTTTGGCTCAGCCACTGATACTTCCTTTGGTGCATCCTGTTGCAAAGTGACCAAAGAGTTGGCCTCCTCTTCATTCACCATCACTAGTCAATTAAATGAGATTTCCGTGTATTTGTTAAAGTCCTCTCACTAATCTGTACCCCAAACTGAGATTAGATGGAGTGACCCGTCTCTGGTAACAGCAGAGCGTATTCCAGTGGAACACGCACAGAGCGGGACGGGAACGGATAGTGAGGGGCTGTGAACATCCTGCTCCATTCATTGTCAGCCATCACCACCTAGCGGCAAACAGCCTCCCTTTGCATTCAAGTGTCGGCTTACGTGTCTCTTTCAAGGCTTTTTTTGTTTTTTCCCTCCCTAAAAAAGGAATTTTCAAATAGGGTACACATTTGCTGGGCTGATCCTGGACTCACACTGGCTTTTTTAACAATGTGAAATTTCCTTTCGTGCAAGGAATCACTTTCTGCCTTGTACAAGCTGCCATCCAAGCTGACTCGTGCACGTTGTCTCCTAGGCACCTCGACTGTATACACAGATAAAATGGAAGTGGTTTAGCTTTTGCCCAGGAAGTGAACAGACTTTTTACGCCACCCAGACTCACGTGTAATATAGCACTAATCCAGGTATCCAAGGACATAGGCGTCTGTGCTGTAGGTTTTCATCTATTTATATCAAAAGGAATAGAAGCCCCTGGACCTAGAATAAAAAAAAATCTGGTTCTTATACACCCTTTAGTAGCGTAACTTAAAAAACAAAGGTGGGAATGCCATATGGTATTGAGGTAGGAAGGGCATCTGCATTTCCTTGGTAACAAGTGTTTAACAAAGCTAAGTTTCTGAAGCCCACTAAAAGAATAGATACTGCTGCCCTGGTCCCTTCTTTAGCACGGGCCATGTTAATCACTTTCACCTGCCTCAGCCATGTCTTCCTTTTCATTCTCCCCAGCCACACTTCTGGAATCCTAAACTTATGCCTGTGCTCTGGCAAATGTTCCTCCTGGTTCACTTGGACCCAGGCTTTTGCCTTCTGCTTGTTGTCCTCAGCTGCTCCCTCAGCAGGGAATCTATGGGTGAAATCCAGGTAGTGTCTGGTAACAATACTCTCTTCAGATAGAAACTAATAAAACTTGTCACCAACAGTTCAATGTACTCACTGTGGCAATTAAATTAACTGAAAATGGAGTTATGACTCTATCATTTAGTTGTGATTATCCTTTTAATGTCATTATTTCTTAATGAATAAAATGCTTGCCACCCTTAAGAAGTGCATTGGCAAGGTGTTTGCTGGCAGAGCAGGCTCCCTCTGCCCCATAACTGGACTAGTTGTTTCCCAGCATGGCTGAAATACTCCTCTGCCTCTGGGGGACCAGACAAGGGCAGGATGAGTTTGTGTGTGCTTGCAAACCATTCTTTGAGATGGTCCCTCTGTGCCTTTGAACGAGTTTTCAAAGCTGCTGTGTGCAATAGTTTTCCAACCTACCTCCATGCCTCCTATTAGCCCAAACCTTTGTCGGGTTTGTGGGGGAGCCTAGGCAGGCATGAGAAGTGCTCTGCCATGCTGGCAGTCACAGCCACACAAGGAGCAGGAGAATCATGGCTCTTGTCACAGAAATGGGTTCAGCTCCTATAAATCCAATTTGGTACAGCTGCCATTTCCAGGCGTTGGGTGATGCCTGGTCAATCCCTTGGTTCCTTCTGCGTGGGGGTGGCCTGAGCTTGGCATGAAAACCATGGCATACCCTGGCAGCCTGCAAAACCGGTGACTTTCATGTGCTCCTCTTAAACAGGTGCCTGCACAAAGCCTTAGAGGGTGGCATCATTAAACCATGTCATATTTAGGAGGTCACCTCCATACCCTGGACCTTGAAAGGGTTGGTGGGCCAAGCAGGTTGGCATAGAAACAATTACAGGCTTACTGGTAGCTGAGTTTCTTAGCATAAGCTCTGTGGATTTGGGGTGATACTGGTTCATGATAAAATATTCCAGGTTTTCTGCCTGCTTCCTCCCCCCATGAGAAAAAAATTAAAAAATATCTTCTGAGCCTACTGTTTTCCGCAGGGGAGAATATTTTCCACAAATTTGCTATAGATGAATACGTCCTGTGATGCAAAAAGTGATGTTCAGTGAAAGGTCTATTCCTGGACTAACTTGTTTTGATTTTTGAAATTTTGAAAATTTTCATTTGGGGTTTGTACCTAACAGTGATATAATCTTAATGAAGAGTAAAACCAGAACAAAATGAACCTTCTTTCAGTTGTTTTCCTGGCCCTCTTCTAGTGTGCACACTGGTGCTGTAGTTTGCATGTATGCGTGTTGGTTTTTTGACCAATGTTCAGCCTTCCCTCTCTTACCCCGAACAGTGCTGGTTGCTGGGAGATCAGAAATCCCTTTAGGAGCAGAAGTCTGTGACACCTGCCCAAGCTGTCTTTCAATGAGGGGCAACTACCATATATATAACATTTTTGGGAAAACACTTCTGAAATGTAGGGCACTCAGCCAAGTTTACCGTCATCCTCCGGCTGAGGGGTGATGGGCTGCAGATGTCCTCTCAGAAACACACACCTCTGACCTTTGGTTGGTCCACCGTCTGCTGCAGGAGCAGCATGACTGGCAGCAGGCAGGATTGTCACCCAGGCACTGTAAAGCTGGTGGAACAAGTGGGAATTTGCCACCTTAGTGCAGCAGTTGTCCCTGGCCTGCCAAAGAAAGCATTTTGCAAGTGTCTCTGGTGTGGTGCAGTGACTTATTAGCAGGCTGAGGTCCAGGAAAGACACTTGTGGCAGGAGACTTCTCCCATGTTGAATGCACAGAGTTGGCAGAAAGAAGGAGGGAGCTTGGGAAGCAGGCAGAAAAATCAGCAAGTAATGTGAAGGAAAGCATTGCTGTGGGAACTGGCTGAGGGTCAGTGGGGCAGAGTAGAGACAGAACTGCTGGCACCCTGAGCACTGCTGCGGGACACTGAGCAGAATCAGGAGAGAACAAGTACTACAACCCCTGGTGGCCCACCCCCCCCCGAGCACAGGCTCCCACTGTAAGGCAAATACACTGAGGCTTCAACAAATACTGTGGACAGTTTGGGGAATTCCTTGGAATTATAAGTCTATTTGAAATTACTAACTAGGCTGCAAAAGATGTGTCTAAAGCATGATTTAAGGTTTGAATGTGTCAGGTCCTATCTGTGCTGATGTTTTGTAGGTCGAAGCCCTGAAGAAACAGCAGGCAGTAATGAGTCCCCCAATCTTTCACTGCTGCCTTGTGGCTCTGAATTTCCCTCCTCTCACACCAGCACACAGTAAATTCCTCCAACCTGTCAGCTTTATCTTTGAAAGTGACTTCTCAAGGAAGTGGAGTATCTCTCCTCCTATTTCCCTTTCCCTCTCAGAGAAGAGCTTCTGCCTCTTCCATAACATTATAATGAACTCAACATCTGTTGTATATATTTTTTCCATGATTTTAAGAAAAATTCAAGCCAACTTTTACCTGCCTGTAGACTGAGACAGTGAGAGGGGAAAGGCTTGTCAAACCAATGACTGCATTTAACTTATGTTGCTTATTTCTCCCTCTCTTTGGAGAGATGTACAAATAAAAATTCAAGAGACCAGAACAAAAAAAGCGTGGCTAGATAGAGGGTGGCATTAGCAACAAAATGGGAAAGGACATTTTGTTTGTGTTGCAACAGGATCTATTTTTAAGAGCTTGTTGTATGTTTCATGTCATAAAATCACTTCTGGGATTATTTTTTCTAAAAACAAAAAATAATTCCCGTGCCCACTGCAGAGAGCACTAAAATAGTCCACTCCAGCCACTTCAGACAGGATGTATGGAAACAATCAGCATTACTCTGAGGTAAGAACAAATAGAGGAAACTATCTGATGACGCAGAATAAAGAGAGAGAGGGGCTGGATTTTGCTGAAGGAGATTGAATGAGCCAGTGGCATTGGAAGGATTATTAGGGATGATAGAAGGGATAATTCGTTTGACCTAGGAACTGCTCTAATTGGTGGCCATCCCTTTGAATATGAATATCCCACTGAATGTTTGCAGTAACTCTCCTTGAAACAAAACAAACGTGTTCAGATCTCTGGATGGGGGGAGGCTGTTTATACAGGGATCAGATGTCATTAAGTGCTTTAAAAACATGCTGTTTCTTGAACTGGAAGGACCATCTCAAAGTAATTGTTTTTTCTATGTATAGCTCTAATTAAAGGTCTGGGTTTCAGTTAGTCTCTTATTTTCCTGGTCCATAATGTCACACATCGGTCAGAACATTTTGTTTTAAGCAGAAAGCTCACCTCTAAGAGCCCAGCCTGCACACATACTGCTCTATTTTTAGTTATAGATGAGGTGGGATTTTAAAAATGCCTATGTGAATGAGATATCCAGGTTCTAGCGAAATTCACTTTGATGTGAATCCACCTGTGTGTCTTCAAAGCATTTCAAAGGGCAAACTGTGGTAACTGTGCTTCAAATTTATTTTCAAAGATGAATGGCCAACTTTGTCAGAACACTTTCAGATTGAACAAATATTTTAAAATTCCCATTTTCTGACTCCAGTTTTATCTCCTCCTAAAGTCCCCCTGAAGCTAAAGCCAGTTCCATTCAGCCTGGTGCAGGTACCAATTCTTCTCAAGCATTCTGTCTCTGTTAATGATTAAGAGAAGATGTGATACACACTTTCAGTAGTCAAGTCCCACTAATGACCAGACATGTAACTTTAAAAATGAGCTAGTAAATTGTGTAAATATGATTGGGAAGGAGCTTTTTTTGTTCTTGATAAACTCTGTTCAGGCTCTCAGGTGTCAGAAAGACCTTGTCTCCTCATCCAGTCTTCTGCAGCACTTCTCCCAGAGGTTACCATCTTGGCAGGAACCTGGTTCCATCATGGGAAAACCTCTCTTTCCAAGTCTAACCAGGGAGATACCTGATGAAATGACACCTCAACAATTGTCAGTGTGTGAGGGAGATGCTATCACCAGTACTCCCCAGGAGCCCCTCTGCCCTTACCTTCCTTTGCCCAACCCTTCCCTCCACTCCCCCTGCCTCTGCTTTGGGCAGGTTATCTGACCCTGTGGGGCATCTCAAGGATCATTTTCAAGCATCATGACAGTAGGAGAGCAGCAGGTGACACGTGTGAGCAGTGTGAGCAAGATGCAGCAGCTCTTTCAGGTTCATTTGTATTGCTGTGAGAGACCACAGCCCTACTTGACTGATGTGCTTTATCTGAGGGATAAAATCAAGTCTGAGCTGCTGCCTCTTGTCTTCCTCTCTGCTGTTCCATAGGCTTTTGTAAGAAACATTGTATTTCACAGAGATAAATGACACAATAACTGAGAAATATATCTTTATTATTAGAATGTTTATATTCTAAAAACTTTTATCTGGGGTTACAGTACAATCCAATTTCTTCCTAATTAATTAACCTGGCATTTTTCAGTAAATAACTGTAAATCAGACTTTGAAAAGTTTAGGAACATGCAACTTCTTTTACTCTTTTCCTCTTCCTCCTCCAAACAGACAACTTACAGTCAAGATTTTGGTGTGATAAATAATAAAATAAATATCTCATTTGTGAACTAGTAGTTGCACTTAACTTTGGTGACTAACAGAGTAGATAGGCATTTAAAAATAAAAATATTCTTTCAGTGTCAAGTGGATAAAGAAACAGATTAATATATTTTAATTTACTGTCTTTCTAAAGTTCACCTTCATTATCTTCAAAAAAGGTCATTTTTTCAGGTTTGTAAAAGGATGTGGGAAGCAATAGAAAAAACTCAAGGATGCTTCTATTTTGTAGCTTGCCTACAAAAGTAGTTGTAACACACAATCCGACCCAAGCCCATGCAACACAATGAACAAGTCCTTTTCACCACACACAATGCCTAGCATAAGGCCAAGTGTGGCCTTGTGACACAGTTAAATAAATATTAAAATATCATTACAACCTAAATACCTGAATTGGTTTTACACTGTGACTTTCCACTGAAACAGTGTTGAGAAACATTGAACATATATCTGATTGTTCCATATACACTAGTTAAAATAAAAGTGAGGAATAATACTCTTTCTTCACTCTGCTACTTTCTGGGAGCTCCGTACACTGACAAATGTATGACATCTGTAGTTACCTGAGCCTAGCTGACTGATTTGTCATCTTCTACTTTAAAAATATTGCAACTCAGGTGCTTATTGCAGCAGTAATCATAGTGATACACTGTCTTTTAATACTCAGTTCTGCTTACAGACATAGTTATAAAAAATGAAAAACATTTTTCACAAATCTTTGTACACATACTGTAAAAATCACCTTCCACATAAACAATTTACATCTGTTATGAGCATTTAAAAAATAAATCACACAGACTTGTCTCGCCTACCCTTTCTTTTTCTTGAGAAAAAAATCTCATCAGTAACATCATCAGGATGTTCATATCTGTAAACATGGCATAAGGACTCATGTTACCAAAAAGCTGTACACGCAAAAAATCATCTTGGTAAATAAATACTCTGATAAATAAGGATCCTTTTAATTGGCACAAACTGACGTAAACACACGCATTCCTGTTCTGCGATCATCTCTAACTTCCTTGCACTTGGGCTTTTAGTTGAAAGTCAGGGATCTTTCAGTCCTGTAAAGATTCTTCAGAGATAAAAATGTGAAGGATCTGGGTTATGATCACGGCTGTTTAGGCCTCTCCTGCCTAAAACCAAGCACGGGCATTGAGCATGGTGCCATGCGATAACATGTTGCTTTAGCCTGTCACTTGCTGTGCCACAGCTGAAAACCTGCCACTGGCACTTGGCACTGAAATTCCTCCTCTGGCTCAACTCAGTCTGCTTGTCAGGGCTGCAGTACCAGCTTCTGTTTCCCTTGTTAAGTGAACCAGAGGAGCCCAAACTTGTACCAGCAGACAACGTGTCTGCTGGCAGGATTCAGCAGTTTAATGTATTTAATAAAATACGGAAATGTGTTTGACTGGGCTTATAGCAGGAAATCCAGGATAGAAATCTACTGCTGCAAACAGCCTTCAGGCTACTAAAGTAGGCTTTCTGCATCTAAGTGTGTCTGTGCAGGTAACAGTTAGTCATTGATCTTGCACCTACCTAGGCTGAAAGATTGGATATTTAGGTGCTGAGTAAATGGATTCTTCTGAACTTCGGCAACAATACAGATGGAAAATAAATTACCAGGCCACATGCTGCCAGTAAAAAAATTGAACATACAGCCACAGTACTGCCCAGCAAGATAATCGCAGTCATTTAAAATAAGCTCTATAAATGAATAAATAAATAAATAATGAATAAATAGAAAAACCTCCAAGAAAACTGAATAAAATGTCACCTCTGTTATAGCGCCCAAAAAGGGAATGGCGTTACTAAATAATATAAATCTTCCATATGTATATATTTCTATATATTATAGCTGATGTGTTTTGGCAAAGCCAGATGGATAGGAAAAAGTAGGATGACTAACTTCATTCAATATTTGTTGTGTTGAAGCCAAGTTCCTGCGTTATTGTGTATTGCTCACCGCTCCTGTAGCGGTTTGGCCTTTTTACCCATCTTTGATTTTGCGCTCACTTTCCTGGCAGAGCAGACTTGTTCACCTTTCTTTTGTGCTCTCCAGATCTCTCTTGGGCAATCAACAGGTTCATAGAAGCATTTCACTGGCTGCAAGCTGGTTTTTTCATCCTTTGCTTTTTTCAACAAGATTCTTCCTTTCTGAAAGGAATGCGGCTTTGCGTCAGGGTTGTTATATGAAGTGTGTTGACTTCCTCGGCTCCTGAAATGAATAATAGTGATTATTAGTAACTATGATTCAATCTTGCAAAAAGACAGGTCCCCAAAATACCCCAAACCCAAACATTTTGGAAGACAAAACCAGCCTTGTTTTATAGAACCAGACTGCATGTTAAAAACAGAGTTGCAAGATGAATTGCATTTCTCAGTGCTTAAAAGCCTTCCTCACTAAAATAATCCCTACATATGTTACTGGTGGACTCTTAATGTATGTTCTCTACACTTTTATTCCGATCAGCATTCTGCTGGTTTTGGACTGCTGAGACCTTACTGAAGTCTGTACTTTGCGAACGACATGGATTTTAAAGGTGCACAGGTTCACAGCAACCTTCTTCAAAAAATGAACATTCCATGGTCTCTGGAAGACCATAGAGCACCTATTAGAGTAAAAGGTGGGTGGAGGAACTGTAGGAACTTCTTGGTGGGATCTCAGTGCTGCCCTGGACTGCATCCAGTTCCCAGGGAGCTGCTGCTACTAACAGCAAATAGAGTAGGAAACTCCACTCTGCTTCTGTGCTGACCACTCATCTAAAGGGAAGCTTCAGCTTTGCTTTTAGACTTTGATTTGAAATGGGAGAAGAGGAAAAGAGAATACAAAAATGGGTGGGAAGAAGGGTATGAAAGCTAAAAGGCCAAAGTAAGCTGAATTCTTTGTTCTCTCTGTGATGGTTCAAGCCCAGCAGGATTTGCAGAAATTGGTGAGCTCAGGTGGAGTGACAGCACGGTGCCTGGTGCTGTAAAGGCTGCATCACACACTCTGCTCTAAAATTTAACATTGAAACTGCAGTTCCACAGTTTAGCTAAGTAAGATCATTTCAGTCCCTTTTAACATAATTTTGAAATGTTTTACAGCAGATACACGTAGTGTAACAGCAGAACTATGAACATAAGGTACCAGCTCATGTCTGCCCAGCTCCTGTGACTGAAGTGAAGAACAGATGTGCTGATGTACAAGTCAATCTCTAAAGGGATCCCACAGGGCTATTTTCCATAGCTCGTTATTTCTCAAAACTATGTATACGTAGTTACTTCTTCTGGGAGTGAAATGATATTGCACACTTGGCAGAGCCAGTTTTGGAAAAAGCCGTGGTTATTCAAGTGTGTATGGTACCAACCCTTTCCTGCTCTTTAAAAAGACCAGAAAGGTGTCACAAAAGCATCTGTATTTGTTGATGGGAAGTAGTGAGGGCCAGTTGATGGCACAGGAACTAAGCTTTACCTACATAATTGTATGACCTGGTTGGCAGCTTTGCCAAGTAGACTTCACTGGGGGAAGTTTTGGGGCGTGAAATGCTGTGCAAGTCTAAGCTGGAGCTTGCAGGTGCTGTGCCACGCTGGCCTGGTGCAGGCCTGGGCTCTGACCACCTGCTGGGGGTGTGTAAATGCACAAGTGTTGGCTACTCCAGTTTACAATTGGTTATTGGGCAGTGTTTGTTACAGTCCATTACTTAATTGTTGTTAAAAGATGCAGCACTCTGTTTTTCTCAGACATTGTTGTAGTGAAAACGTCACATCATTTATTCCCAAAACACATGCAGGTGATGTTAGGCACTCCTCTGCTGCACTCAATGCTATTAAAACCAGAAGGTCAAGGTTAATATGGTCAGAGGTGATTGCCTAAAGGGGCTAAGCTGTATTTAAATTGAACAAGTTTATGGTAGAGAAGATGGATGCCTGACCCTAATTCACACTCAGGGTAAAGAGGTACTAGAGATGGATGAAGATGCAGGTCACTGCAGATGAAATGCAACACTGCCAGCTCCAGATGTGGGAAATGCTTTTCCAGTGAGAGCAGCAGCTCGTTGATAATGTGACTGTGAATCCAAACTTCATTCTTTGTAACACAGCAGATTAGGAATATGTTTGAGTAGAAGTCCCAGACCTGCAGTGGTGCAATGGGAAAAAGACCCAATCTTGTGTCCCCTTAGGAAAGGTTGCCCTTGAAGAAGGATGTACTGCCTGACTGTCACTTGGCCAGGCAGCACATGTGATGCACCAGACCACTTGCTGGGACTCATGACCAAGTCATAAGGACACAGAGGCCAGCCCCAGTTGGTTCTGCTGATCCCAGGACAGCTGCTGGAGTCACCTGAGATGATGTTAGTGCCCATGCTCTGTCAGGGCACTTGTCTGCTCTCATCTGATTTTGAGGCCTACAGAGTTACTGTTGGTTAGGAAATGACAACTGACCATCTCCTACTTACAGAATGTTAGAGAGATTTTCAACTGAATCTTGGTCTGTGTTTGCCAGAGAGATTCAACTCCTGTTGCTTTGCAATAGGCTACTATAGTCAGCAGAAAGGAGTAATTTTTTAATGGAAAATTAGTCTTCTTTATTTTCCTTAGAGACTATCTGGTTTTAGCTTTAATTTTCTTTCATTACATGACATAAATATGGATCATATACAGGTAAAGAACCTGATCCAAACCCAACCTGAATCAGGCTTTTGGATAAGGTTGAAATGCAAAAGCAGAAATGTGAGCATGTCAACTTAGTGTATTTAAAAGAAAAAAAAAAGAGATATACATACAGGCATCTGGGTTTCTTATTTAATGAAATGTCTGTAAACTGCAATGAAAACAAAACCAGGTTATTAATATTACATTATCAAGTAATTAAAGTACAAGGATAAAATATACACAGTCTTTAAATTCATATTTCTGTTCTCACTTGCTGCTTAAACTAGAAGAACATTCATGAAAGAAACTGAAGAAACCTCCTCTTTTACAGAATATTACTCTTCTAGCTTACGAACATGTTTTTAAAATTCATAATATTTGAGTTGTTAATGGCTGGATTTTTCCCATTGTTTTTATTGTAACTATAATCAAAGTAAATTGCTAAAGAAGTGTGGGCTGAACAGGATCTTTCACGTGACATTAAACAGTATGGATACAGTGAGAAGCAATAATTGAGATAATTAATAAGGGGCAGTGCCTGAATAAGATGTGTTAAATTAACTTTCTCTCAGAGCCTTTAATATTGCAGTGATCCATTTCCTTTACATAAGTGCCTAGGAAACTCCAGCTACGAGCCCTTGGCTCTGCCAGAGCTGCACGAAAGGGCGGAGGGGGAGGATGCAAACATTTCTCTTCCTTCCCACCCCAAATCCTGAGACCAGCTAGGGACAGCACAGCCTCAGTGCCAGCACGAGTTTGCATGACTTCATTTTTTACAACAGTTTGGTTCACAGTGTGGAAACACTTTGTCTAGTCCTCTTTTGGAAAGGAGGTGTTTAATGCCAGTTTGGCTTCAATCGGTCTGAGTACTAAATCAGTTCTTTGTACTGAGCTCCCATCAGAGCTACTAGACTGACTCTTTGAATATCATTTAATGAAGTCACTGAGCCAAGCAAGTCAGATCTGGCATCTGAAAATGATTATGTTCTTGTAAATGTTCCCTCTGTCCCTGGTACTGTCCACACTTTGCAGATGGATTTTTGCCCAGCCTGACTTTGCTTGTCATCTGTCTTGGATGAAGTCTGGAGCCATCACATCATGTGCTTTTCTGTAATTACCTCCTGAAGGTCAGGATGGCCAATATTTGGATGGATGACCTTAGAGGAATGCTGAAGTCACTCAGAAAGCAGGACAGCTGCCTTAAAAATTAGAGCCTTCCCCAAGGGATGCTGCTGAGCCAGGAATCCCAGTAAACACATCAAGAGCAAGGGAGATGATTTAATATTGAGAACCATCTTTATGGTCCACCTCAATCTTCTCACAGACACTCTTTGAGATGTCTTGCACTGGGTATCAGCACATCTACATTTATTCAGGTCTTACCTAAAGCTCTTTGTCTTCCAAGTGGCTGTGGGAGCCTCTCCTTTCCACCACTGCATACCTGTTCATGGCTGTGCATGATCAAATGCCTTCCTCTCATCCCAGGGTGAGCAATTACTTAGCATAGGCATCATGGGGTATTCACTTAAATAAAATGTTTTTTGGAAATCCTGTGCCTAAAGCTTGCCATGTTAGGTATTAAAAATGAGGGCTTTTAGAGAAATACTGCATTTGTAAAAGCTATGTTCAGACAGCTTTACTTTCTAAACCATAGGGGAGAGGCCAGTGGGAATCCATTTACCATTTCTAAGAGTCCCATGATACATAATTACTGAGAGCAAGCCAATTTGCCAGCAGGCTGACATGTCACCTATAGGGATCCATGTCTTTCCTGAAAGTCTTTATACATGCCAAAAAATCTGCCAAGTCACTAAGTGACATAAAGAAAAGCATTTGTGCCAAAAGCAACAGCAGCTGTAGCCAAAACTGGAAAAAAATTAAGTATCTGTCAAATATTTCATTATTCTCTGCCCTCCCATTGCCATCTTTGGCTATTACTGCTCTTATACTCTACTCCTTTCACTCATGTGAAGGGGTAGTTTAAAATATAACTAAAACACATCTAAAGAAACATTTTACAAATGCACATCTGCCTGGAGCAGGAACCAGGCTGACCCACTGAGCCCACCCATATTCAAGCTGCAGTCGTTTTCCCTGGGGAAGGTTTCAGCACAGGGGAGGACTTTGCTGCTTACCACGTGTTCGCTGACGTCGGTGTGGTGGCACACCATCTGCTGATTTTGGTAATACTCTAGCTGCCTCTCTGCCAGATCCACACGCTGCAACAGGTTCTCAATGAAGTGCTGGAGCCTGGCTTTCCCCCGCACTTCTTTTTCTGCTGCTTCCTCCAGGAAGTGGTTGAAAGTGACAACCTCTCTGCAAGATGGAAACATTACCAAAAGGCCAATTTAAATAACAGAGTCCCTGGTTTCACCACTGTCAAAAATTACTGATACTTCTGTTTTTCATGATGATAGTGGTTCATTACTGTCCTTCATTTCTATCAAAATATTTCAACTTTTTTGTGGACAAGGTGAAGATCTGGAAACCTGAATGCTGAATTTAAGTTTATGGGTAGTGGCTTTGGGGTGGGAGTTTTTTCACATTATTACATCTCTTGAAAATAGTCTTCAGTGGTCTACAAGGTAGAAATATAATTAAGCATCACCTCTCGAGGTATTTGGAAACAGCTATGTCTGCTTTCTTTTTATTTTACTTAACCATCATTTGCATCAGCCCTGAAACGGGTAGAGAAATGGATGAACCCCCAAATTCATTTTCCCATTTCATCATAATGGTAGTTTAATGTTGCTACTGGGGTGGTTCCTAACTTAAAAGAGCTACTGTGGCCATTGAACTTCATTTTGTCTGCAATCCTGCAAGTAAGTCAAAGTGCAGTGTTATGATCTGGAGCTGGTGGGAGCATGGGAGATTAACAGATAATCTGCAGACTGTAGACCAAGGAGTGTATGCGTGGGAAGAGCAAGTATTAGGTCAGGAGTTTAGAGATGTGTCTTGTCTGGTAACACAACTGGAAGGAACAGACAGCACCACTGACTGTGAAAGCTCCCAGTTCTGTACTGGGACACAGCTCATCTCAAAGAACTCTGCATACTGTCAGTTTACAGAGCAATCAGTAATTAGGGCACCATTTGGACCTCTGATTTCAGAGGACTATCTGGGTGGGAGAAGTTTGCAGACTGAAGCACGTATTACAAAATATGGCAAATCTGAACATGTAGGACTTGCCTGGTTAATAAATGCCCAGACAAACATTTCTTACTCTGCCAATGAATCCATGTTAATTTTTGCTTTGTACAAAGCAGAGTGGGTGGGAGTTGAGGGAACCAGTTCTTGCCAAATGAGAAAGGGCATGATTGCTTGGTAGAAATACATGCCCTGAGGAAAAAGCATTTTAAGTAGAAACTATGAAACAGTTTGTTGCAGAAAACCTTTCAAAGCTTAGCTTGAAGTTTCTCTGTGTTTCATTGTTTTAACTCGGTATAGTGTAAGGTAATTGGTTTAAGGCAGTATAGCTGTTTTAACAGTGAAGTGTTTTGTGCTAAGAAGAGTTAGACACAAGTGGTTTATGGAAATTCATCATCTATGATTCAGGCTGTGCCTGCCTCTTCTATACCACAGCAGAGTGCTGTTTGCATGGCTGATCTAATGGCAGGAATGAGGTAAAAACATGCATGTATTCTTTGGATGAAGAACACTGATGAATATTAGTTTATATTAATCCACCCACAAAACCTGGCCTAAGAAACAGAGAAGTACCTTGTTTGTTAAGCTCAGCTATTCCACTCCATTTCAAGGCTCCGTACAGTTTCTGTGACTATTCGCTTGCCCAGAGCAACCTGATCCTAAAGAGCCACTGAGGAATGCTTAGGAAGAAGCCAAGCTAAACTCATTAAGGTCAATTTTAGGGCTTTATTCTCACTGCACTTACAGCACTGTAACTTCTTTGATATTGTGATGCTGCTCTGGTTTTGGGTTAGCATAGGAGCAACCTGAAGCCCTTGGCGCTCCATCAGGCTCCTCTTTCACAGAGGACAGGAAGCTGAAAAGGACAGAACGTCGACAGGCTGACTCCAAATCCCTTCCCCTTTGGGCAAGGAAGGGCTGTGCACACCCTGGTAGGTTGCTGGCCCTCCAGAAGGAAGGGTGGGCAGTGCAGTGAGCTGCCAGCCTGGGACACCATGAAGATGTCCCTCCCAGGGACACAGCCAGCCTGAGGGTTTCGCAGCAGCAGGAGGCCACAAACATCGAACACCTGGCTTTTATTACGGTGATAGTTTCAGGAATGCTAACATTTGTCATTGTCTCAGCAAAGGTAATTACAAAGCATTCATTAATTGCTTGCTCTATGGCACAAATAATTACCAACAGATTTTCCTTTCCTACAAATATCTCATTAGATATGCCATAAGGAGGCCAGAGGGAAACACACTTTTTTCAGGAAGACTTAGATGACTATCAGGAGGAGAAAAGACTCACAACGTCAATAAATTCCCTAGTATTCTCCTTGCTTTCTAGACCACTAAAGATAACTTGACACCTTACATGCCATTATTTGTAGGAACTGTTACTAGCAGCAGTAATAGCATATCCCTAATTTCTCTCTCTTTGTTTAGCTGCCCCAATGCAGCCTGTGAACCTGCCTTTAATAACTTTAATCTAAAGATTTTTCTTTGGCCTGAAATGCACTCTGTAAATTCCCTTTACAAAGACAGGAGCCAGAACATACCCACGCATTTGGTCTCAGTCACACACCTTGTCCTGATAAGCAGCACTTGTGTCAGTTCAGCTACTTTCTTCTTTCATTCCCATCTCTAAAAAGAACAAGATCAAACCCTGAAGAGTGATTGCTAATAACACTCTCTGCTTGCTCCAATGCCTATTCCTCACAGAGCTCGCTCCATGCCACTGCTATACCTTGGTTACCTGAAGCAAGTTCCCAGAAGAATTTTTACCCTTCTCCCACAGTGAGCAACAGGGAAATGGTTCAAAGAATTAATGTAGCTTCCTGTAGCCACTGTTTATCTGTCTAATTGCCTTTCTTGTCTCTTTGTAGTTTTACCACCTTTATCTTATCCATACTGATAATCCTCTCCTCTCAACTCTATTTCTGGATACCTGTGATGATATTTTACTTACGTTCTTTATTTTAAATTTTTCTCCAGGCATCTGATAAGTTTTTAAGGATTATGTGATAGGAATTCTATCTTTTACTCTCTCTTATGCTTGTGGAAAGATGGATGTTCACAGAGGTCAGATGCTGCTCCTCATGAAGTCAGGGGGAAGCTGAGATTGTGAATATTGCGGGGTCCTCTTGGTAGAGGCATAGACCAGAGCACAGCAGCACCAGCCCACTGGGCTCTGTGTCTTGACGGAACACCCTTGCCAGCAGCATTCACCTGAGACATGAATCATTTTGTTAAAGCCTGGCTCAGACCTGAAGCACTGCCCTTTCTAATGAGAGGTCTCTGCTTCCCTGTGCTGACTATTATACATTTGGAGCACTGCTGCTATCCTGAGAAAAGGTTACGTGGAGTTATTAAGTCCCCTTGTGAACTCTGCTCTCAGCACCATCTCTTTCCTGCTCCGCTCCTCTGCCCAGCAGCCTCCTGCCCCTTTCACCCAGCTGCACCCTGGCACTTGCTGTAGCCCTGTAAGCCATAGAGCCTGACACTAAATTTTCTGAGTGGAGTAGATGATGCTCAGTGCAGCTTAGATCTCTTCAATTTCTGTAATGGATGGCAGAGTGATCTCATCTGCTTGCTCAGTTTACTATACCAATACTAAGGTCTGTTGTATGCAAAATGTTTTGTAAGAGGGCTGTGACTGGGCAGCAGGGAGAAAGTGGGTTTCTTACTTTGCCTTGGTTGCTCCTGTCAGACAAAACCTTTCTGGAAGAGGGATTTGCTCCTGCTGCCCAGAGAGCAGAGGGTATGTTGAACTGTCAGCAGTGGGATGAGACAAGTGAGAGGGAAGAACAGGGGGGATGCGACCTGGGAGGTATCCAAGAGGAGCAGGAGGTGCCTGTACTGCCAGAGTGCCAGAGAGGAGCTATTCCCAGAGCCAGAGGAGTCCAAGGGAAATTTATTGCAGTGCAGCAGGCAACTCAGAGATGTTCAGCTGAAAAAACAAGTGCAGGGGGAAGGACTCACTATAGGCAAGAAAGACTTGCTGCCAAAGCTTTAATTTTAATCTGATTCTGCCAGGGAGTTAACTCGTTATAGTCAACCAGACTTAGGCAGTTTGGCATTTTGCATTCCTGGCAATTCTGCATTTGGCATTTTGCAGCCTAGCTGCAGATAACCTACCCTGACACCTGTCCCAAAACCCTCTTTATGGGGGCTGTTACCACAAAACAGCATGAGATGTGGTCAATAAGTCACCTTGTCAACAAGTTGACTAGGTGACATCTATTCTGCTGCCTTTACCATGAGATTACAGTGCTCCTTGAAGGGTCAGTGAGCTGCAGTTCTTGTTTACTGGAGCAGCTGCTGGCACATGGACCCTGGGATA
The DNA here is from genome assembly GCA_013396655.1 of Campylorhamphus procurvoides. Lineage (NCBI taxonomy): Eukaryota > Metazoa > Chordata > Aves > Passeriformes > Dendrocolaptidae > Campylorhamphus > Campylorhamphus procurvoides. The sequence goes on from WBMV01006035.1 coordinate 877,485, forward strand.
CACTTGATATTTGTATGGCTTTCAGCAGCTAAGCATGTGATACTCTGAAGAGATGCAGAGGGTGGGACAGCTCCAGCTCCTTAACACCTGACAAGAAGGGCTAATGATTTCTCACATTGCGACCAATGCCTCCTACAGACGCATAGCACTGGTCCCAGGACTAATTACAGCAACTCTGACTCCTGCAACTGCTCTGTAGGTGGAGACAAGCACGAGGCTCTGGGGATTCTGCACCCAAGTATCAAATCCCTTTAGAGAATTACATTTAGAATAACTCTGCCTAAAATCAAGAGAAAACCAAACACATTATTTTACATGAAGATAGGAAAATTCCTACTACAGTAAGCAGTAAAGTGATTAACTTGTAAAAATATTTAATATGTACATTCATTAAGTATTAATGCCACTGACCTTATCCACCATCCGATTAGTGTTATTGCCTGAAGGCTGCTATCTGTTACTCATTAGGTTGTGGTTTCACATTTCCACACCACTATCAGCACATTTGATTTAAGAGGTTCACACCTCCACCCCTCAGAGAGTTATTGCACCCATTCAGTGGGCTGTGTTCTAGATCTGAGCCCTGAATTTACTGGCGCGACAGAGAAGATTAAAATGCTTTATTTCACAGAGCCATTCTGTGGGACAGTCATGCTAGGCTTGAACCTGTGCAGCTGCCAGGGGGGAGCAATCTCCTGAGTGGGAAGATGAAAGAAAACAGGAAAGAGGGAACAGGACTACCTAAAACTGGGGGTGGAAGAACAACGTGTAACTGCAGTTGTATTCTACTTAAAGCAAATCAAAACTGTTTTTTGTACAACTGAAATTCATATTTTAAGGAAAGCTGTTCTAAAACCTAAATTGCAATGACCTCTAAAAGCCAGCTCTTAATGCCATTGTCAAGATGTTATTTGCACAGATAATTTCACTAACTGCAAATTTAGGGTGAAGCCACTAGCAAGAATAACCACTGGCCACCACAGCATCCTGAAATAACCCTTGCATTCCAGGCTATGTCAGAGTAGAGCCACGACCAGTCCCAAAACAAATGCATTAGACTGATTAAAGAAATTACTGTCAGAGATATGCCAGCATATTACATTAATGCTCTTATTCTATAATTAGGAGACAAAGTGGAACTGTTTAAGCCACCATGAAGGCAACTTCCAGCTAAAGACCATAACTTCAAATGCTTACCCTGTCAGACTTACAGAAAATCAAACTCTGCCAGTTTCAATTTTCTTACATACCTTCCAGACACAAACCTCTCAGTGTCCTCTAGAAGTTAAGTTCATAGCTGGTTTTAGTTTCAGTGCTTTTCTTGATATCTTATTCAACAAAGTCTTACTCCCTTTGGGCATGCTTCTGTGTTATCTTAAAGATCACAGTACCCACTCTGAGTTGCATTCTCCTTCATCAAACATTGAATAATCCCTTTCAGGGCACATTTTCTAATTAAATCATTCCTTTGCTCAGCAGCTCTGTGCTTAGACTAATACTATTTCAACTATGTATTGGTATAGTCAGTGTTGCACCTCCACCTGTCCTATGCTTCAACACAGTTCCTCTCCCTGGGGCCATGACACAGCTATCACAGCACATACCCAATGTGCATATTAGCACTGCCATTTTTTTAAGGAAATAAAAAGAAAATTTAACTAAAAACATACCTTCACTTTATTGCTGCCTCCGTTGGACTGCCAAAGGCCTTATTTAAAACAAACAAAAAATAATCAACTGACAAGTCTAAAGAAATAACCCTACTGACCAAAACCCAGAGCTATTACCTACTGCAATTGTACTGTTATTTTCTGTCCTTTCCCTATATAGCCTTCTAAAGAGGTAGCTTCTTAAATCCCAACTTTTTTTTTTCCCACAGCCAATATGGGTGCAATATAAACACTTGCAACTTCTTTACTTAGGACATTGTTATTTTTCAAGAGTCACTTGAAAAGGTCGCCATAAAAGTTTTCAGCTTCTTCTCTAAAAGATCCTCCAAAGAAGAGTTTTTGTGACCTACAATTCAGAGTAGATTTTTTTTCACTCTTTTGGATGATTTGTGGGTGTTTTGGGGGGTTTCTTTTGTTATTGGGTTTTTTTTTTTCACTCTTACTCAGATTGCTCTAGAGTAGCTCTACCTCAGTCTCTGTGAGATCTCGAAATGCATATTAACTATAAACCCTTTCTTGCCTTTACATGCACCATGTTCCATGATCTGGTAGCTGGGACAACCATTCGGAGACCAAGGGAAGACTGGCTGCCTTTACTTCCTTAGAAATAGGCTAAGGAGGGGTTTCAGGGACAAAGGTGTTTTCTTTTTTCTCCTGGAAAGAAGAAAAAAATTTCAGCTACAGTAGCTCAATATCAATGCTAATTTTAGGAAAAGTTATCCATATTCACAAGGTTGCTTATGGAAAAAAAATCCAAAGAAACTGACGAAAGCATTTATTTCTGAAGGTCAGCAAGTATCAAAGCAGTCCCTAAGGGATGCCTTTGACTTTCCACAATCTGCAGTGAGAACTCCTGCTTCTGCAATTTCCATTAAGCAGTCTAGTTTGGCTTTCTAATCATCTGGACTTCTTCCAGATATCAAAGCTAAGGTTGAGATCCTCCTTTTGTGAAGGAGAAAGTCTTTTTAGCACACCTAGTAAGTTTTGAACACACAAAGGACTGAATAAGTAGACAGGTCTCAGAATTTACCAATGGTGCATGAGAAAGGCAGACAAGTGTCACTGTTGTTAACACAGTCATGAACATCCTTTCTTCTCTCCTCTACTACAGCATTCCACTCAGTGCCTCCCTGCTGCTGGAGCAAAGCTAAGTGTGCCAGGTCTTTTCAGAGGTTCAATTCTGAAACACTGCTCTAGAAGTACCAGTCCTGCTCTTACAAAACATTTATACCTACCTTCCTTCTCAATTTGCTAATTTTCCAATGACCTTCCAACTGGAAAGCCACACAGTGCATTTTTATATGGCATTATCTCTGTTATGCCCCAAGATGGGAAATGCAGGAACCATCTGAACAAGGGAAAAACCCAACACATTTCCAGTTTTTGCTGGGTGAACTCTACCTATTCTTACACCCTCCCAGTGTCCTCAGAGTACCTTCAGAGGCAATGCTATGGGGCTGGGCACAGACACAGGCAGTAACATACTCTGACTCCCCTCTTACTACCTCAGTACTCTGGAAGGATATTCTTCCACCCTATCCTCTAATATGCACTAGGCATGGTTACCTTTAGAAATTACCAGGCTACTGTGTAAAAGCTATTCACTCATTCCTATTGTTGCTTTTGCTTCCAAGTCTTTTTATCTGTGCTTAAAGCAGAAGCATAGTCCTAAAAGAGCAATACCCTGGGTACTCTAGTGAAGCCTCTTGTGCAGCTGCCTCTTTTGGTTACTGTTTATCACTAGCCAAGTAACCTCCAGTCTTCCCTGTAACACCAACTTAGGAGCTAACTCATTCTTTGCTCACGCATTCACCCTCCTCCTTCTGAGATGACTAGAATTCTAAAAACAATCATGTAAGCTCCTGCCCCTTTCCCCAGCCTGGCAATGAACTAGTGCGAGGGACGGTGTTTCCCCATTTCTCCTCATTCTGTGTTCAGTCTATTCTGGCCTCAGAACCACAGCCTGACAGTGCTGCTGGTAAGCAGTCTGCTAATGGGGCAAGTGGTCTCTTCCTTGTTTTTCTTTATATAGTAGAAAATCACAACTTTTGTTGTCTTACTCTTTTTACAGATCAGTGTCCTTTGCCATCCTCCCCATGTCATACCATTCTTTCTACCTAGATAATGCTATCTCCCTTCCTCTTTTCCCACAAGGTCTGTTCTTCTACAGCATTGTGGAACTATGGTTTTGCTCCACTGAATGGTTTCTGCTTTCTCCTGACAGTCAAGTTTTTCCTTTCTGGATCCTAGCTCTGAATTTCAAAAACACATTCTGCATTTAGTATGGGCTAAAATTCATACTATTTAACTTCAGGTATCTGAAATTCTGCATCTAGTCTAAGACAACTGCTTATCTGAGGCTCCTCTGTAGTCTGCAGAAGGAGGAAGGACCTTCAAAGAGCAATCTCTCCTCCCCTAAGATACTTTTCTGGAATAAATAGGATGAATCATGCTGTCAAAGTGCCCATTAGGGAAGCCTGGCTAGCTGGGAATACCCAAACTGCTTCAAGCTGCAAGTTATATTTATGGCTTCCTTCCAGCATACTTTCAAATCTGCCTCAGGTACACTACTATCTTTAGTTTCACCTTAAGTCCTTCAGTCTTCTCTTCCATAAGGATCACTTGGTATTTCAAGAATTAGAGCTTCTGCTGAATAACCCTTCAAGGAAGATCCACACCACAGGGGCTAAAAGTCCCACCCCCTTTCTGTGTCCCCTCTTCTGGAAAATCTATAGCACTGCTTAAAGTGATGTGGGAGCCATCAGCATCTTTTCTTTTAGTCCTTAACTACAGGAAGGAATGATGAAAGCCCTCCAAACTTCCTACACTGAACTCCTACACCACCTTCCTTATTTCTTCCAAGATCAGTGTCATGGCAACTAGCACTTCTCATCTTCCCTTTGTAAGCTGATGAATTGGTTTAGAGGCACTCCATTACCAATGCTCTTTATTTGCATTTCTCTAAAATAAGTTGTGTTGTTCTGAAAAGCCTGAAAGGTTTCAGCAAGTGCTGAATAAACTAAGTAGTTCATGTATAAATAATATATCAGCTATCACTACATTTTTAATGGATGCATCATGAACATATTTTTAGATAGCTTACGTTAGTCAGAACTACTCCAGCATCTGCTTCCCAATCCCATATAAGCCATTCCAGTTTCACAGGTCTGTGTCCATCTAAAACACTAGGCATGAACTACCTGGACATGGCCTTTTCAGCACTGTCTCCAGTACAGCTTCACTGTTGCACAGGAGACCGTCCCACTCCACAGGCAGCCTGATAACCATGGTGGGACAGCCTCAGGAAAAAGGGCTATTGGGCATTCTCACACACTTCCTACAGACTTACCCACCCAAATTTTCTTAAAGAGATGATGCATTAGAGGTGTCAGTGTAAGTCACAATACATGCTGATGAGAGCTTCTACTTCTCCCTACACTGGCATTAGAAAGTGTACAAGTTAGTCAAGGGGTAATCCAGTATGAAAGCCACCTGCTCAGGGAGCTGTCCCTTGTCTTGTCAGTCACAGGGGAGTCAAACACCAGAGTCACCTGCTCGGGGAGCTGTCCCCTGCCCTGTCAGTCACAGGGGAGTCAAACACCAGAGTCACCTGCTCAGGGAGCTGTCCCCTGCCCTGTCAGTCACAGGGGAGTCAAACACCAGAGTCACCTGCTCAGGGAGCTGTCCCCTGCCTTGCAGGGGACACGGTCACAAAGGGTACAACTCGAAATACAGGGACCTGAAGCTGGTGAGCTGCAGGCCGTTTCACAGTCAGCAAGCAGCTGAGCCATCCCCTCTCTTGTCCCCCAGGGGTGTCACTGACACAGGACCAGGACAGCCGTGCCCAGCCGTGGCTCTCGCCTCCCCACTTACTCCTCTTTGCGGTGGAGCTCCTCCTCGGACTCGCTGAGCCGCTGCTTCAAGGCTGCGATCATCTCCACGGCCACGTCCACCTGCCTGCTCAGGGCCCGCTCCCGCCGCTGCACCTCCTGCTTCTTCTGGGACAGCTGCACGAACGCCGCCCGCACCTCCAGCAGCTCCGCCGTCTTCTGGGACAGCTCTTTGGTAAGCCTGTCAATCCGCTTCTCGATCGTTTTGTCCACGGCCTCCACCATCCTGTT